>PVKB01001440.1:0-219938 GCA_004027205.1 Ctenodactylus gundi | reverse complement strand
CATAGAAAGATCAGAAAGAAGAAGAAAAAAGGGGGATACTAAAACAGATAAAATAAAATATAGATGATTACTGGGAAACAGTTTAAGAAATATTATGCTAGTAAATAAAAAATCTAGAAGAAATAGTCCAATTTCTAGGTATATGTGGCCTATCAAAATTTAAGTAAGAAGATATAAAAAAATCTAGCTACAGCAATAAAAAGTCATGAGATTTCAGCACTAATATAAAGATTCCTATATGGGAAAATCCTCGTACTAGATATATCACAGTTGAATTTTCCAGACTTGTAAATAAGAACTAATACGTCTTAAACTAACCCTTAAAATTAAATGGGAAAGAAGTATTCCAAACTCCTCCATGAAGCTAGTATTATTCTCCCTCAAAAACTGACAAAGATGAAAGAACAATAATAAAGAAAACTGTAAAAAAATCAATATCCTTGAAATTGATGGAAAACTTCTCAATAAATTACTTGCAAACCGAATTCAATAATACATTTTAAAAAGACCATACACCAAAGACACAGGGAAGAACTAAATAACTACACTTGGAAAGTAAATTCATGTAGCCACTACGGAAACCATTATGGAGGTTCTTTTAAAGAAAACTAAAAATACAACTACTCTATGACTCAGCTCTGCCACTCCTCAGTGTTTACCCAAACGAATTAAAGTCAGCACGTGGTAGAGATAATCATGCCATCTTTGCTACGCCACTAGTCACAATTTCCAAGATATAGAATGAGCCTAGATGTCTTTCAGTGGTGAACTGATAAAGAAAATGTAGCACATGCACACAACAGACTAGTGTTCAGCCACAGAGAACAGCAAAACGATATCATTGGCAGGAAATGAACAGAATAGGCGATCACTGCACTAAGCAAAATAAGCTAGGTTCAAAACAGCAAATACTGGAAGGTTTCTCCTCTGTGTGGAATCAAGTGGAAAAGTACAATTAACAGCAACAACAGCAGGAAGGGACATGAAAGTAGAAGGGGAACTATTAGGGAAGTGGACACAGGCCAAGGTAAGAAAGAGGGTAGTAGGAAGAATTGATATGATCAAAGTATTGTACATAATGTATAAAAATGTCACAAGGAAGTCATTACAGTTTCAATTAATTTATGCAATTTAGTTAAAAATTTAAAATTTAGTTTTAAAAGATATACAAAACACCCAAATTGGAAAGAAGTTAGACAATCTGACAATTCATAAATTATGTCATGAATTTATACATAGATAAACCTAAATATTGCCACAAGAACTGTTAGCCCTCACAAATAAATTCATTAATGTTATAAAACAGAGGATTAATATACACAAATCATGAAAGAATAATAAAATTAAAAAATGAGCTGAGGATATAGCTCAGAGTGAAGATCTTGGGCTCTGCCTCTAGTAACACACACAGAGGCACACACAACACAAACACACACACACACACACAAAAGTCAGGGAATTTTGTTTTAAAGAAAACCTCTAGGTGATAATGAGATAAATTAAATCTGACACCAAAAAATGGAAAGATATCCCAGGTTCAGGTTTTGGAAAAATTAATATTGTCAAAATTGTCTAACCCAGGCAATCTTCAGATTGATTTTAATCTCTATAAACATGCCAGTACATTCTTGGCAACAGTTGAAGAGAGAACAGCTCAAAAATGCATGTCAACCAGCCCAGATCATGAGTAGACAAAGCAGTTCTGATCAAAAAGAACAAAGATGAATAGCATGAACTTGAAAAATGTAAATAAAGGTGTAGTAATCACAATAGCATTGTACTGACATAGAAAATGAAGAAACAGACTAAAGTTACAGAAGAGAAAAGTCAGAAATAAGTCCTTCTAGCTACTGCTAATCGAGTTTTGACAAAGTGGCCAAAAAGTATATTGGGAAGAAAGACAGGATCTTTAATAAATGAAGTTGAGAGAACTGAGTCTTGCTATGTAGATGATATAAACCAAACTGATAAATCTTACTATATTAAAAAACAGTAACAACCTAAACATGGCTCAAAGACCTAAGATTTAAATATAAGACCTAAAACTATGAAACTACTAGAAGAAAGCACAGAGGAAATAATTTAAGACACTGGTATAGGGAGTAATTCTTTTGTGTGTTTGGTCCCCAAAGCATGAGAAAGAAAAGCAAAAGTTGTCTAAAGAGATTGCTTCAATCCAAGAAACTTACACACTTACACACCCCTCCCCCCCCAAAACAAAACAAAAACGAGGGGCTGGAGGAATGGCACAGGGATTAAAGTTAAAGCCCTTGCCTTGCAGGCACAGGTCCTGAGTTCAATTCCCTAGAGCCAACTAAAACTGGGTGTTGTGGTGCATGCACTTGGGAGGCTAAGGCTGGAGTATTTCTGTGAGTCAATGACCTGTTGAAAAAAAATTACTAAGGAAACTATCAACATCGTAAAAAGAGATCCAACAGAATGAGAAAAAAATATTTACCACCAACATCTCCGATAAGAAGCTTATAACTAGAATATACAGGGAGCTGAAGAAAAGTAAGCCTACCAAAATAAAGGATCCTATTGAAAAGTGGGCAAATGAAATGAAGAGGCAGGTCACTCACAAGAAATGCAAAAGGCCAACAGATACATGAAAAGATGTTCAACATCTCTAGCCATAAGAGAAAAGCAAATCAAAACAACGCTAAGATGTCACCTCACCCCAGAGAGAATGATCTACATCAACAATTCAAATAGCAATCAGTGCTGGCCTGGCTGTGGGGAGAAAGGAACCCTCCTGCACTGCTGGTGGGAATGTAAATTTGTACAACCCCTTTGGAAAGCTGTATGGAGAGCTCTCAAAAGACTAGAAATAAATATCCCCTTCGATCCAGTAACACCCCTTCTAGGAATATATCGAAAAGAGATCAAAACAACACATAGCACAGATATATGTATACCCATGTTTATAGCAGCACAACTAACAATAGCTAAAATATGGAAGTCACCAAAATACCCATCAACAGACCAGTGGATAAACAAACTGTGATATTTGTACACAATGGAATACTATGCATCAATAAAGTCCAACAGCGTGGAGGCTTTTACAGGCAAATGGAAGAAACTAGAGAACATCATGCTTAGTGAAGTGAGTCAGTAGCAGAAGGTGAAACATCGGATGGTGTCTCTGATATGAGAGACCCAGATCACAACACCTATGGAACTTAAGAGGAAAGACAAAGTGAAAGAGGGGAGTAGGGTGGGGGAGGAGGAAGGAAGGGGTGGGTAGGGGGAGGGACAAAAGGAGAGTGGGAAAGCTCTTGTCACCTTGACAAGATACGAATGTGCACAAAATGCCCAACCTTATTGTAAACCTTGAATTTTGTGGTTATACATATCAATAAAATGTGGGGGAAAATATTACTAAGACTTTCAAGTACTACAAATAGTTTTAATATACATATATTTGATCTGAATAGTCAACTGAAATAAATCTAATATTATAGACTCATCAGCCTTTTTGGCTTCCTGCCTTTTCCAAATCAGTCTCAGCCTAGCAGGCACAGCGAGGCTCAGAGCGCCGCCTCTTGGAGGCGCATTTACCACTGCATCCACACGCAAACATAGGCGGAATGATAAAATGGCAAACTGTATGTTCAGTCGCCAAACTGCAGGACCAGATTGCTATTTACACCTGCAACTGCAAACCAGAGCAAACGCAGCATCGCACACGCCAAACAGATGCGAGGCCACATTCTGCCGGCACAGCCTGACTGCTCGAAGCCATGGCCTTCGCTCATGCGGGACGAGGCTTCCTGCCTGTTTTCATGATTGTGAGGTTATAGCCATTTTAGACTCAGGCTGTAAGCGACATCCTTCTGTTACTATTCCAGGTGGAGGGTTTTTGTTTTTTTTTGTTTTTTGTTGTTTGTTTGTTTTTGTTTTTGGGTTTTTTTTTTTTTTTTTTTTTTTTTTTTTTTTTTTTTTTTTTTTTTTTTTTTTTTTTTTTTTTTTTTTTTTTTTTTTTTTGCAAACCAAAGTTAGTAAGAGAATAATTTATGTTCACTGATGACAGATATTTCATCATTTTGGAATCTTGAGGGCCTCAAATTTTCTTTTTGGTAGATTATTTTGGCCAAGAGCAGAAAAATAAAAGGGATGGATGAGACAAAAGAAAGACATCTGTTGATGAAATCCTGATTTGTAACAAAGTTTCCATTAGAGTTTAAGCCTACAGATTTTCTGGCTGAAGAGAGTTTGTAAACCAAGAGTCATAGAAACAGCATCACATCAGATGCAGGTACCAGCAACAATTCTTTGAAAAAGGAAAGTTGCTTCTTATCTACTCAGTAACGATCCTTCCTACGATGGGGCAAGTCAGCCCATTGCACATAGAAGACCGCAGAGCACACTTGGGATTTAATAGCTCAGATATTTGATGAAAAGCAGCACATACAAATAAAAGTGTCTTATGATAGTAATACTTTATTAATAGAGGCCCAGTAGCAGGATTTTTAAATTAAGAAGTAAAAAGGGAAGAACAGACATAAAATAACCATGAGAGCAGGTTTTCTATGAATATTTACTAAAATTGATTACAGATTCGTTTTAAATAATGGGCACCCACTTTTATAACACCTGTAAATGTGATGTATTTGGGAAAGAAGGAACAGTTCCTCCAGCTTCTCAGAGTGTTACCAGCGATCAAACCTCTCAAAGAATTGGTCTCAGATGAAAAGAATTTTCTTGCCCCATATCAAATTTCCTCCCAGGACTTTGCTTCCCTGTCTCCTAAATGCCGGCTCTGTGAATTTGCAGGTCTTGGTTTTCTAACAGAAATTCCTCTGGCTGCACACACAAAAAGTAGTACCCTACGGAACTTGTAAGTTATGACAGCCATTGGAAACTTGGGACAATTTTCGCTGCTAGACATTAACAGAGTTTCACTCTAATCAGTGGCTAAAGTAGATGTGTTCCTAAACATTCGAAGTATTGCCGAGTATGTCTGACCTTCACATGGTCATCTTTTACCTAAATGTTCCAGGAAAGTGTCAGCAAGCAGTAGCTGAGATCTGTGTGGCAACAGCAGATTCAAACACTACATCAGTGAGAATCAGGGCAATGTAGTGGAGAAGTTAGTAGGGGACAAGAAGAAACTAGAATGGTTAATGGAGAGGAAGAAGATGAATGTCAGTTGTCGGAGAGCAGATAGGACAGGAGAATCAGAAACTGTCATTTTGAGTACTAACCCTTTCATTATAAATTCACTCCAGGAAAAGAGAACCGCCTTAATTCCCACAGAGATGTTTCCAGAACTTACATTTTAAAAATTTATTTAAAACTATGCAATAGGTGAAGTATATTAACGGTCATAATGTACCACAGAAATTTTCCTTTGGAGTGGGCTAACCTATTTCTCTAGCTTGCTTTAGCCTTATTTATTTATTTTTGGCAGACAGGTCTCCCAAGTGACTAAGTTGTCCGGGCTGACCTCGAACTTGCTGTCCCTCTGCCTCAGCCACCGGGTTCAGCTCCCCCAGATCCTAAGAATGCTGCTGGATGATCCACTGAGTTTGGTCTAATCAGCACGTGTTAGTTTTATGGCCTTTGTAAAAAGCTTGCTGGCTAATGGCCTTCAGTTGAAGACAGTTCCATCTGCCACTATCTTCTCACCCATTTGGAGGTACCGTATGGGATTAAATATGGCTGCAAAGCCCCACGGTCTTGGGCTTAACTTGGGCTGCCATTTCCTCTGGAGGTCTATGGAGATTCCCAGCATTCAGCTCATTGAGACTTTTGTTATGACTGCATCAGAGATCACTTGGCTACTTGGTCTGCCCCACCTGCTGCAATTCTTTCTCACACCATTGTAAATCTAAAAACTAGCCCCTTATTAACATTCCGAATGCTAATCTTGGTTATCTCAGCCGGTTTCCTAGGAAATCTGACCTGTCATGTTGTTCAAAGACCAGAGGTGGTTCACTGAGTGGTTCTCATCCTTAGAGGGAATGAATCTTTACAGCTATAAACTACTATGACCTTGAACAAGGCCTGATGATATACACACGATTTTATAATTTAATATTGGATGAAAAGAAAACAATATAATGAAGAAATGTGAGAAAGAGAGTATGAATGAGAGAGAGAGCTAAAAGAAAATGTGCTTCCGTGTTTTAATGGATACTAAGCTTAAGAAATTGTGAATTTTCTTCCTAGTCCCTTTAATGTTCTGAGTGCTCACTAATAAGTAATACACGTTAATAAAAAATGCTTCTAATTGGGACGGGATGTTTGTTTTAGTGGAACCAGAAATTTTTGACCTGGTAGCATCGTATGTCATAGGAAATTTGGGTGTTAATGTGATACTTTTCAAACATGACTACGATAGATTTTTGCTATGTGATACTTTTCAAACATGACTATGATAAAATTTTTGCTTCTATCATTGTAAGAAAGCTAGACTTTTTATTTTAGTCATTTTTCATAGTACAACTGGATTTTATGTCTTCAGGATGAAATATTGAATAATTGTGGTTAGACTTTCTCAGCTTCACCTCTTATTTGGGACAAGTGGCATGGGTGTGGACATCCCACTTCTTATAGCGTTTAAACACAGAATGGGAACATTGCTGGCAGCTGTGATTGGACTGTGACCAGCCATCTAAAGCACAGGCTTCAAGTCTCTGACCATTAGGGCCCACACTTTCTAAAGATTGCGCCAGGCATGCTGTGTACTTGCCAAGTTCAAGCTCTACTGTTTCATACTCATAACTCACTTCCCATCTGATGAGTGTACTGTTTCTTCTCATTTGTGCAATTTAACCTTGAGCCAATAAGCAATAGAGTTGCGTGCGTGCACGTGTGTGTGTGCGTGTGTGTTTATGTCTGCATGTGTTTGTGTTCAAGGGGCAAAGTGCTGTCTTTTTAAACAACCAATCACATCATGAACTGACTTCTTCTAAACTGGAAAGATTTTTCCTCTTGACTGTCTGCTGCTGTGATGACTGGTTAAGTGATTGCCTTCTGAGTGCTGCTGGCACTAGTGACAGATACAGGTTGATAGACCCAGGTAGCAAAAAATAGGATTCCACTGCCAGCTGCTGTTAAATGAACCAAAGAAAGGAAGAGGATTAAAATATCCTACAACTGCGATCCAAGAATAAGAACAGATCACAACAGAGCAGAAAGAGGGGCAGGAGATAGAAGTAGTAACTAGCTTTCTATTCTTGTTACCATTTTAAGATGAGATGGCTCTGCATTTAAGAAGCAAATCTCACTGTAATTACATATTTCCTAAAGCTTGTGTGATTTTTTTGCAAGTGTCCTACTACCCTGAACCAGCTACGCATATTACACTCCTTTTCTTCATTATTCTTTTCATATTCTCTCCCAGCAAAATCATTTTATCCACACAAATAGAAAGGCATGCACCTGACATTTGTTATCAGAAATTAAAATACCTTTGGTAATTCATTTTTACTCTTGTGCATCTACATACAGTTGTAGAACTTACATTGAAAACACTAGAACCTTGAAAACTGGCCTAATAGGAGTTCAGAGCATAGCTCAGTGGTGAAACCACTTGCCTAGCATGTGTAAAGCCCTGGGTTCAATCCCTTAGCACCAAATAAAAATTAGCTTCTATTGGTCACACATGCCTGTTATCCTAGTACCTGGGAGGCTCTACAAGAAGATTGATGTGAGTTCAAGATTGGCTTGAGCTACATAGTGAGTTCAAAACAAGCGTGAATTACAGAGCAAGGCCCTTCTCAAAAAACAAAACAAAACAAAACAAAATAAAACAACAAAAAAAAAACCAACCACCCAACCAAACAAAACCAGTCAAACAAACAAACAAAAAACCTGGTCTGCTAATTCATATAGCCAATGTAGTATCAAAAAACCTGAATCTCAGAAAAATAAAAAAATAAAAACTTGCCAAAAGATGAAGGAGAAATTTTACTACCCAATAAATATCACTGTAACCTGAAGTTGTGTATTATAAAATCATCCCCAAGACCTAATAGTGCACTTGTCTATTTTCAATAGCATTTGTTGCAGTCTGATGCTGTTACATCAAGGCATGAGGACATTCTCCTGGCATTCCTGTTTGTGATAGATTTAACTAAATGAAAAAAAAAAAAAACGTTTCAGCTTATTCTGAAATCTTTGCACCAAATATAAACACGTAGAGCCTAGTATGTTGGGAAGAGCCACTTTCGTCTCCGCAGCCAAATTTGGCGTGATTTGTTCCAAATAAAAAGTAGCAGATTTATCACACCATCTAATCATACTTGTAAAAAGACCAAATTAGATTCCTCATTAAGAGTAATTGAACTCACTGGATAATGAAAAGTTGATAAAATTAACTACATGACAATGTTTGTGTGTGTGTATGTGTGTATTTTACTTAGAAAATACAAAATAATTAGGAGCTGGGTGGTTGATACAATATCATTGACAAACACAATGTTTGAAATGGAAATTGAGAAAATTATCTTGATAATTACCTTTGCAGCAATTGAGATGAAAATGTTTTGGTGATAGTCAGATGGTTGTTTTACTTATCCATCTCATCTTGCACTTCAAGTAAGGCTTTTGATACCCGTATGATCAAATATTCATCAAGTGAATAATCATTACAAGGAGAAGTAAATTTGCTGACTACAAGTTACATGATTGAAAATAAGAAAGAAATAAAAGATTGGGTATGAATGAAACACAGCAAAAGAGTGCTTTTCAGGCTTCACATTTTTTCACATAAGTACTGTAAGTGTTGGTGCTTAAGCGATTCAAGTTCAAGAATTTAATTTGTTTCATTTCTCATCCCAACCACCAGTCCAGCCTAAGCTCGACCTCAATCATTTACAATAGCAGATACATAGTCTACAGGAATGCTCATCACCTGAGTTGTTGGCAGGCTCAACCCTTTCCTCCATCCTTTCTTGCTCCATGCGTTCATTTACCCACTTACTATTCATCATTTACAATAATAGCTGATATAGTGATATATACAAAAAGTATATAAAGGTCATTTTCCTAATTTTTATATTACACGTGATAAGTTGTGTAATATGGGAGTAAGTCAGAGTTCTAATATTCTGCGACTGTGTGAATGCGAGAGAGGGTTGTCTTCCTCAAGTCTCTGACTTTTCTTCTAGAGATGGAGGCTTTTCTCCTTAAGTGCCGTTGTTCCTATCGCCCTGAAACTGTGATTGGCCAGTAGGACATAGCAGAGATATGTATGCGCAGGAGATGTCAAAGCTCTTCACATGAGATCTCAAAACATGGCAAATGAGAAAATACTGAAAGCAAGAAGGTTAGGCTTTTCCCCAGGCTTCTTCCTCAGAAGCTTAGTATGAATCGTGCTTTGGTCTACTTTGCCTGATAAAGGGTCAGTCAGAATCGGATTTCAGGGCTATACCTCGCTATTCCCACAAGCCAAGAAAAATCTGAAAAAAAGGCCTTACTGAGAACCCCACTTTCAGCTTGTTTCAATTAATATCCATTTTTTATGATCATACTTGTGCATAACTTCCACAAAAATACACTTTTGAAGCTTTCTTTGTTTCTCTACTTCTGAGGAATGCCGTGTGACGTGAAACTTTGGTTAAGTCAATTTTTTTTTTAATCTGAGTGTTGTTACATGTGTTTCACTTATGTGAGATGTAATGGGAAAGGCATAAAAATATCTTGAGATAAATTAAAATGGAAGTACAACAAACCAAAAGTATGGAATGGACCAAATATATGTCTAACATGGAAGTTTATGGTGATGAATATCTACATTTAGAAAAAATAACTATATCTGATAATCGAACCTTACATCTGAAGAAGCCATTTGGGTGGCTACTAACTAGAATATACAAAGAACTGAAAAATAGACTCTTCAAAATCAAATCCTTATTTTATACCACTTACAACAATCCAATTAAAACAGATTTAAAACTTAAGTGTAAATCTTGAAACTGTAAAACCACTAGGAGAAAAAAAAAACGGGTAAAGCTTGATGCTGTTTTAAACTTTGACCCTCAAAGCAAAGCGAAAAAACAAAAGTACTAAACTTAATAAACAATAAATCAATAAACAATTCTGCATAGAAAAGAAAACATTTGATAGACTGAACGAACAACTTATGGAATGGCAGATATTTTCAAAAATATATCCAATGAAAACCTAATATCTAGGATGTATAAGAAATTCGGACTACTCAATAGCAAGAAAATAAATAATCTGACTGTGAAATGGACAAGGGCCATGGACAGGAACTTCTGAGAAGACGACGGAGAAATGGCCAACCAGTATAAGAAAAATAGTTTCATTAACACCAGGAGAATAGTAATTAAAATCACAAAGGAAAATCTGTTTGAATGTCCATAATTAAAGAGACAGAGTACAAGTATTGGCAAAGATATGCGAAAAAGAAGGAACCTGTGAGCTGTTAGGTAAAATGTAGAGTAACTTGGTAAAGCAATGATGGAAAACAACATGGCTGTTTCTCGTACAAAAATAAAACTATTACATAATCCAATATTCTACTTCTGGTGTATTTCCAAAAGAAGTGATATTAATATATTTAATAGGCATCTGTGCTACTATGTCTGTTGTTACATTGTTCACGATATAGAAAGTATACTCACTTTACATATCCATTAATAGCATATGGATAAAGGAAATGTTATATATGTCATATAATATGTATAAAGTGTATTTCATTAAATGTACAATGGAATACACGCTAGCCTTCAACAATGATGAGGATGTTCAAAATGCCACATGTAAAGGCAACAACGTTCTCAAGCTGGTCGTTACTATTATGTACTGCTAATACACACCAATGACAGAATAGTTTTTAAAAAGGTAAAGCTGTTTTGTTGTAATGACACAAATGAAAACAGAGAACATTACACAAAGCAAAGGAAGCCAGGCATTCAGAAATTACCATGAAATTGGGCACAAACCTACAGATGCTACTGTATTTTCCACAAGATATGCCAGAATGATTTAGAAATTTTTATTTACTGCTGTTCGGCAATGTAATTTTTGACAAGCATGATATTCTGCAGTGAAGTATACATGAAATTCTGTGTAAAACACAGTTATGAGAAATATTTCAGTGATGACAGGTGTAAAACAGGATCATTCTGCTGAAGGAGGGGCCCTCAGATTTCTTGCACGTACCTGCTGTTGACTTTTGTTTCAATGTCTAAATCTGTGTATAAAGCCAATTGTAAAGCAGGAGGAACTTAAGTATACTCAGATATAAAGCTGCTTGTTCTGCAAAACTACTGCTAGCCATATTGGTTTGAGCTTCCATTTCTCAATCCTGGATTCTTCCAGTAACTCCAAGTAAGCAGTTGCTGCTCTCCCTCCATCTTTGATTTACATTTGCCTTGTTACTTATTGGCCAGTAGAAAAGAGCACGTGAAATGCAAGCAGAATCCTGTAAGTCCTCATGCAGTATGTCTTTCTATCTAAACATTCCTTTTTGTATGGTGCTGGGGATTACACCCAAGGCCTGTACACTGAGTCACCGCCCACCTCTTTGTTCATCTATTATTTCTGTTCGTTTGTTTATAATTTGTTGAGAGACAGGATCTTGCCACGTCACTAAACTGTCCAGGACGAGCTTGATCCTGTAATGGTCTCAGCTCAGCCTCCTACATAACTTTACAGTGAGGAAGCTTAATTTAACCACACGGTGAAGACCACTGGAAAAGAACGAAGAAAAATATCCAACAGCCAGAACTGAAGCCCAAGACCTATGACTCCAATGATAGAGTCAACCAGCCTCCTGCTCCTTAACCAGGAGAAGTTCTGTGTAGCGGACAGAGAGAGACAATCTATGTTGGTGCTCTGTCTTAATGTCTGACTCACAGAAGGCTAAATGACAGGAAAGGACTGTTCAAGTCATTGATGTAGGAGCTTCTGTGAGTCCTCCTTAGCTAAAGGATCAAAGATGGCATGTTTGAAAGTAAATTCAACGTATTTTAAACTCTAATTTTCCATAAAAATGCTGTTAAGGGCCATTGCCTATCTTTTGGAAGCAAAGTACAAAGTGTATTTGTATATAATAAATAGTACTTTTAAAATTCAGAAGATTATAAGCATTTAGGAATAATGCAATGAAATTATTTCCTATTTATTTGTTTTCAATGCCAATGGTATACTATTACTATGGCATTAGTCAAAATTCTCATAATAAAAAGTGATGTGAAAACTTAAGAATGGATTTTTTAAAAATGAAAATTTATCAAATAAAAAACACTTATAGAGAGCAGAATCTGCAGTTCCCATCTCACTGCATTTTTACAGTAATATCATTAATATTCATTCACAGGTATATAGCATGCTATGGAAACTGACCTTAACTCCTATGTGCTTCAAGACATTTATAAACCTTCAAACACTTGGATAATTTTGTATACTAGGGATTTGTTTTTGGGCAGGGTGTGTGTGTGTAAGACAGCTTTGTAGACCTGACTGGCCTCCAACTCATGGCACGTCTCCTGCCTCAGCCTCCAGAACTCTGGGATTAGAGACATGGGCCTCCACACCTGACTATGTAGTCAGATTTTGCCTTCAGTAGAAGATAAGGGGTATGTTTCTTTGTTACTTCCATTTTAGTAAAACTTGTGATACATACACACCCTCCACTGCTGCCAGGAACCGGTGGCCCCAAGCCACGTTCATGACTCCAGAACCACCTCCACTCTGGCTGTCTTAGTTACTTTTTCATTGCTGTGACTCAATACCCGACACCCACAAACTTAGGAAAGGAAAGGCTTATTTTAACTCACAGTCTCGAAGGTCACAGTCCATTCTGGGGTGGCCGGCAACAGTTGAGGTACACGGCAGAGAGAGAGGTGGAGGCAGCTTCCCCGACAAACAGGAAGACAAACTGAGGCTCTTTGAGACTAGTCCCCGCCCTCCAGGAAGGCAGGTGCAGCTTATGTATCCTTTCAGGTCTCCGCCCAGTAAGTAGTCCCTCCTGCATCCAGGTGTGGCCACTATACACCGTTAATCCTAACTTAACTGCAATCCACCCCTCCAGAACAGACCCCAATCCACCAACATCACATGGTTCCATTAAAATACATGGGACTTTTGGGGGACACTCCAGATCCTAAGCACAACACTGACTGTCTTCACAACAAAGACTGTGAGCCCTCCGCTCGGCAGAAAGGGAGGCTGTGTGGAAACCTTGCTTCCTCCTACCAGCAGATTGAAAGCACATGCTGTCTCTCAATGCGTACCATCTGGCTGACATGCTGGGGCTTCCAGAGGCCCAGGAATCACCCAGGTGAAAGTGGCCCAGCAGCAAAATCTCATTTGTTTTCTTCCCTCTATAGTAATCTGAGATTTTGAGTGAGTCACAAATTTTTTTTTTGAGTCTTAGGTTAGTGGATGGACTGGCGTTTCATGTCATTCAGAGGACAAAATCAGAAGATAATATTATATCTAAACACGTTAAGATTTGTTTTTATTCCCCAGGAAAGGAGAGTTATATGGGCAGTACATACAATTGTTCAAATTCAAGACAGTGGTTTTTTTTAACATTGGTATTTTAAAGAATATGAACTATGAAAAATAAATATATCAACCATCTGTAGATTGGCAAGGAAAACATTTTAAAGCCAAATTTAGACTTTTGTTTGTAGTAGGTGTGGTATAGATACCCAAATGTCTTCAGCATAAAAATATTAATGAGAAAGTTGAAAGTTAGGCAATAAATTCAATTTCTGAGACAAACTAAGCTTCATGTAAGTGTATGTCAAAAAAGTATACTAGAACTGATAGATTATATTAAACTTAATAAACATATAATATTTTTGGATAATAAAGTTAAAAGGATGTTTTGTTCTGTTTTCAACTATGGACTGGCTGTGTAAATTTACTTTTGTCATTCTTCAACCATGACCTAATCCAGCAGAGGGTTATTATGCTTCAAATATTTCTGGGTTGCCTAGAAAAGGAAAAATTGTAAAAGGTGACCAGGCTTGCAAGTTGTAATGGGGAACCTTAAAACCAACAAAGCTAGGAGCCACTATAACTTCACAATGTAAATGAATATTTAGAAATTGAATATTTAAAATAAGAAAGAGATAAAAGGCTGAGGACCCAGAGAGCAAAGGGACATTTGGTGATGAGGGCACCTGCCACGCTTATGATAACTTAACGTTACTAATTTTATCCTGCTATCACGTAATGTTCACAACCTCTTCAACTTACTTTCTTGCATTACTTCTATTTTTCCTATGTCTGTGGAATAATGTAACATATCACGAGGCTTTTGGTACAACATTCATATTCCAGGAAGTGGGTGGGTTCTAAGGCCTTTTGAATCTCCAGAAGACTCAAATCAGAAACTCCAACAGTGAATCCCATGAAAAAATGAAAAATGTACTGAATTATCTCTCAGAAATAATGGAGTCTCCCCGATTCCTACCAGATACACTTTCACAATTCATTTACCCTTTCTGAGCCTCTGTTTTCACTGCACATAAAAGAAAACTAACAATGCTACATCTCAATGTTGTTATATATTTTTAAAAGAAACAAAAAGGTAAAAAAGTTTGACATGTTTAAACAGCTTCTTCAAGAGGGAATTGGCTATCATATGTCACTGAATCAATAGGACTTGATTTCCCATCTCAGAAATGCAGACACATAGATACTGTATGATGTGTGTAAATGTTTGTTGTCTTTCTTTTGTGCTTTATATTTTATGTATATGCTAGGCCTGAATATATTTTAAAATGCAATCTTGTAGTAAGATTTGGGTAGCAGAGTCACGAGGACAATTAATAAAATCAGTTTGCTAACAAATAGTTTCTACGCAAATATGTAAAGTCAAATAAGTAACATACTATATGTGTAAA
This sequence comes from Ctenodactylus gundi, assembly GCA_004027205.1. Lineage (NCBI taxonomy): Eukaryota > Metazoa > Chordata > Mammalia > Rodentia > Ctenodactylidae > Ctenodactylus > Ctenodactylus gundi. The sequence goes on along the minus strand of PVKB01001440.1, from coordinate 205,098 downwards.
TGCACATACACAGACATACATACACACAAAATGAAAGTGTGTCTGCTGCGGTTTGGTGATGGAGTGTCCCCCAGAAGCCTTATGTACAGATGTACTATTGGGAGCTGGGACCAGGCTGGAAGAGGCAGCTGCTTGGTGCTTGACCCGGAAGGGCATATTCTAGGTCTGCGCTCGCTCCCAGACTTATCTATTCTGCCATGCGGTGAGGAACTCTACCTCCAGCTCTGGATTGGGCCCCCAAGGCGAGCGCTGATATTGATTACACTTTTTCCCAGCCTCCCGCCAACGAATGGACTGTGAACTTCTGAAACTGTGAGCTAAAATAAGTCTTTCCTCCCTAGCTTTTAGATGTCAGATATTCTATCGCAGCAATGAGAAAGTAACTAAGGCAGTATCCATGATTACTGTTTTCTTTAGTCTGAAACATAGTTTTATGTGGAGAATCTCACAAGGTTTCAGGTTTTGCACATGGCTTATAGTTAATGGCAGTATTTGCATTGTGTCATATTATACTCAATAATGGATCAAATTTTGGAGTTTAAAACTGGATTGAACTCAAATTATCCCCACATAACATATTATCTTGTGCAAGATTAACTACTGCAAGTCACATGGAGTCTGACATAAATATGCCAAGCACTCACGTCCTGGAGCTTGTTGAAGGCTTTATATGTATTATCTAAGTTAATCTTCACAAAATCTCCGATGAGGCAGGCGTTATTGCTATTTCATTCTTAAGCCTCTTCTAAACATTTATTCTTAAAGTCTTGCAATAAAACTCAAGCATCGAGACTATTATCTCCTTTCTTTGGAAATAAGAAAACCGATGTTGAGGAAGGCTAGATCAGCCGAGCAAGATGCCTCGGGGCGCAACTGTTGGCGATCACTCAGCTCTGAATGACTTTGCTAGAACATTCAATAACATATTTTGGAGAAAGAAGTACGTAGCCATTTAGAACACATGGTCTAATCTGAAGTGCTGCACTAGAAACATTTGATTAATTTAAAGGAGAAATCACTCCATGGAACATTGATAACCAATTCACATTTACCAAGTGGGAACTTTTATCTTTGCCTTGGGAATCTCTATAGGATTTCAGTATCAGTCAAATACTGCATAACAAGAAAAAGAAGATTGTTGGGGCTCTCAGGGCCCGAGAGCCTCAGCATTGCAGACCTTGGCCACGTTCCTTTCCACAAAGAAGCGTTTATTGTCTGGAATTTAAGTCAGGTGTTCTGCTTGAAATTTGGATCAGGTGTTGAACCACGGGACTGTTCTAAGGAGGAGGTCCCGGGGTGGGTTGATGGGTCTGGAGAGTTTGTTAGCCTATTAGATTGCTTGTATGCTAATGTTAGCCTATTAGATTGCTTGTACACTAACGTGTAGCCTATTAGATTGATTGTATGTTAATATGGGTATGGAAGGGTATTTAAGCTTGGGCTTAGCGGAATAAAGAGAGTTCTTGTGGCGTCTTTGCAGTCGAGTCAAGTTGAGTAAGTCAGTCAGTCAGTCAGTCAACCAACCAGTCGTCGAGTCAGTCAACGTTCCACGATCGAGAGAGTCTATGTGGTGTCTTTGCCGGTCGAAGACGCCACAGAAGATAACTCAGAGACACGCAAGAGGAAGTCACAGAAGTCGAAGGAGGGAAAAGAACATGGGAGCAAAAGATGAAATAAAGGAAAAAAGAAGTAATCTAAAAATTATTTTGGCAGGGTTGCAGAGTGGCAGCTGTGGCAAATGAAATCCACATACATTTAACTAGAGCACATCCTTATTATAGGAGTTCAAACAGAAATCACTGAAGCTCCTGAAAAAGAAAATCAAAAGTGGATTATAATTAATATTTAAATGTTTTAAAATTTATATTCAAATTAAATAGTAATCCCTGTCCACAAAAGGGAGGTAATGTAGGGGAAGATGAACCACACTGCACTAATACTAAATAACTCTCAGAAGAAAGGAAAATTTGGCACAAAATATTTTAGATAATGAAAACGTTCCTCTCCAAATCAACCAAAAATATGAGAAACATGTAGTATTACTGTATCTTCTAAAAATTCCTACACACTAAGTGGCTTAAAGAACAAAAATATACTTGTATCACATATCATGCATGCTAGTTCCTTCTCAAGGGAAGAGAACCCATTTTCTTGCTTTTCCACCACCAGGGGGCCATGTGCACTTCCTGGCTGTGACTACTTTCTCTTATCACTCTCCAATCCCTTTTTCTCACTATTCCATCTTTGACTGCCTCTATTGTAGTCAAGTTTTCCCCTGATTCTGTTTTATAAGATAATTTGTGATCAAAGTTAAGGTCAATATAGGTAAGCCAGAATAATCTTCTCATCAAAATCTTTAAGTACATCTACAAGGTCAATTTGACTAGATAACACAGCATTTCTCCAGTTACAGGGCCTGGAGGACACAGACAACATTGAGGACCTTGGTCCTGTCTACTACAGTCACTGTCTAAACAAAATATCTTATAACAGGGCCCTTAAAAATTTACAACAATTTGAATTTGTTGTTCAAAACATAAGCACTGAAGCAGACAAAACCAGAAAGAAGTCAAGTATGTTGGTTAAATTTTTAAAAGATTGCTTTGGATGCTCTAGGTCTCCTTTTGTTCCATATGAATTTAAGGATTATTTTTCCAGGTTCTGTGAAAAAAAGCTGTTGGTATTTTGATAGGAATTTCATTGAGTCTGTGTATCTGTTTTGGCAGTATAGTCGTTTTGATTATATTGATTCTGCCTACACGAGAATAGGGGTTGTCTTTCTGTTTTATGATGTCATCTGCAACTTCTTTCTGCAGTGTAATATAGTTACTTTTGCATGGGTTCTTCACTTCCTTGGTTGGGTATACTCCTAGGCATTTAATTTTTTGCTGGGCTATTGAGAATGGAATTAGTCTTCTAAGCTCTTTCTCAGTGAGTTCATTGTTGATGTAGAGAAAAGCTATTGATGTTTTAGTATTGTTTTGTAGCCTGCCATTTGGCTGAATTTGTTTATTACTTCCAAGAGTTTTGTGGTAGAGTTTTGGGGGTCTTCTACATAGATAATCCTATCAGAATCATGCAAATAAGTATAATGTGACTTTCTCCTTTCTGATGCAAATTCCCTTTATTTCACTTTCTTGCCTGATTGCTACAGCAATCTTAAGTAACAAGACTCAGGCAGGAGGCATTACAATTCCAGACATCAAGTTGTACTAGAAAGCAATAGTTGCAAAAAACAGATAGGTAGACCAGTGGAACTGAATTGAGGATGCAGTGACAAACTTAAATACCATCAGCTACCTAATCAGCCAAAAGCATACATTGAAAAAAGGACAGCCTCTTCAACAAATGATGCTGGGAAAATTGGACATCTACATGAAGAAGAATGAGGATAGATACACACCTGTCATCATGCACCAAAATTAAAGTGGGTCAAAGACCTAGATATTAAAACTGAAACACTGAACATCTTGGTAGACAAATTAGGCACATATCTAAAAGACATAGGTGTAGGCAAGGGCTTTCTTAATAACGCACCAAAAGCAAAACAAATAGCCCCCATTATTATCAAATGAGATTATTTCAAATTAAAAAGTTTCTGCCCAACAAAGGAAATTATTAGCAGTGTAAAAAGAAAATTGACAGACTCGGAAAAATACTCAACACTAATACCTCAGATAGGAGGCTCATAACCAGAATATGTAGGGAACTGAAGAAAAAGAAGCCGCTCAAAATCAAAGACCCTATTAAAAATAGGCAAAAAATGAATAGGCAGCTTTCAGATGATGAAGTTCAAATGGCCAATAAATATATGAAATGGTGTTCAATATCCTTAGCCACAAGAGAAATGCAAATCAAAACATCACTAAGATACCATCCAACTCCAGAAAGATTGGTGCATATCAAAAACATAAACAGCAATCAGTGCTGGCGAGGATGTGGGGAGAAAGGAACCCTCCTGCACTGCTGGTGGGAATGTAAACTTGTACAACCACTATGGATAGCAGTATGGAAGACTCTCAAAAGACTGGAAATAAATATGTCCTTTGATTCTGCAATACTTCTTCTGGGAATTTTCCCAAAAGAGTTAAAAACAATATAAACAGAGATATAAATATATTATATAACAATATATAACAGAGATACACGTATACCCAGTATACCCATGTTCATAGCAGCAGAACTAACAATAGCTAAATTGTGGAAGACACCAAAATGCCCATCAACAGACCAATGGGTACACAAACTGTGGTATTTGTGCACAACGGAATACTACTCATATATAATGACAGATAGGTTGGAGGCTTTTGTAGGTAAAGGGAGGCAACTTGAGAACATCAATGCTTAGTGAAGTGAGTCAGAAGCAGAAGGTGAAATATTGAACGATTTCTCCAATATGAGAAACCAGTTCACAAGTATTTTGTAGAACTTAATGTGGGGAATTGTGGGAACTGGAGGGGAGAAAAGGGGAGTGGGAGAGTTAAAAAGAGAAAAGAGAAGGATTTCTAACTTTGCCACAATATACATGTGCAGAAAATGCACAAGATCAATGTAAACTTTATGTATTGTACTTATACATATCAATAAAATAAAGAAAAATAAAAATTTAAAATATACAGAAGAAAAAATACAAACTCATATTTGAAATAAAAAGCAAATTTTTAAATACCCAAGAACATTAAGCATAAAATATTGATAATAAAGATCATTAAAATAATAGACAAAAAATAAGATAAAGTTATGACTCACAAAAATCTGGTTGATATGGAAAAAAGACATATACTATAAAAGGTTAGTCAGACAGAAACAATGTATGAAACCTTGATTCAAAAAAAATTCATAGATTCTAATGGAATTGGAACACAACTGAAATTGTGTCCAAGTTATTGAAAAAACTTATTAGCAGTAATTAAATTTGAGACGTGTGCTAAGAAAATAATTAGAAATTGATGGTAAAGAAAATGTTATAATTCCACAATAACGACAAGAAATTACACTGCATCATACCCTTCAGAAAAACATAGATAATAAGTCAAATATTGAGTCACATATTACAGTCCTGACAAAAATTCAAATTTACACGCCCTCCAAAAAAAATCTCCACCCAAGATGCAAACAGAAAGTCACTGTAATACTAAGAACATGAGTACAAGCTTAAAGAAAAATGGCTCTAAATTCAATGTGTATCTAGGACTTTGCGGTCTTAGTGAAGTTCATTATCCGGAATCTCAGTTTCCACACATATGAAATGTTAATAACAAATAAACCAAACAAAGTATCTGTCTGTTGTCAATACAACCCATATTCCAGTAATGGGAAAGCAGCCTTGCTATTTAATCAGATATTCTAATACTGAAAATAATTACATGCTTTTTAGGTGCTCTGTTAGATGTATTTGGAAGCATACTAATTAAGAATAATAGTATTCTGGTCCTTTTGAATTCTCCAGGGGACTAACATCTACTTTGGCTGTGCGTTCTCAAAGAAAGTACCTACAGTCTCCTGTGTTGAATACACACAGAAGGAACTGCCAAAGCCCATCAGTTTTTAGTAAAATCCATGGCTTTTCTCTCAAATCTCTATTCACCGAATATGTGCTACTCTTTTTCTTGTACTGTGATCACTTTAATTTCATAAAATTGTATTAAGGGCCTATTGTGCCAGACACTGAGAGCTAGAAGGACTGCAAGGTGCACGATGTGGGGACACAGTTCTCGGTGATCTCACATGAGGGCTCGGGCCTCCTGCCCCTTTATTCTAGGAATCCCCACACTCTGTATACATTCTGAAAATAATTTGTGTCTAAAAATCCTACTGCCTTGGGTAGTAGTTAAAAAAGAAACACTCAGCCAGTATAACTGTTCAGAAGAACCCAACGATGGCTTGCCTCAGCTTCCACAGATCAGATTGGGATTGCACACATTCCGAGTAGAAAAAATTAGACAGCTTCCACCTCCTGCAGGCACCTACGTGAAAAACTTCTCATTAGGAGAACAGAAGCTGAAAAGAAAAACAGAGAGGAGAGAGGGAGAAAAAGAGAAGAAACGAAGAAAACGACAAGTGAACATGCGTGCACCTTCTGTGTATTTATAGATCTTGAAATGTCACCTAATTTGCCCTTTGACTATCGCTAAGACGTGCCAGTCTCTGACTTCAGCTTTTGCATTATGAATTTATGTAAAGCACATTCAGCCAGGAGGAGCTTTGAAATTCTCATTACTATTCCGTGGGGGGGAGTTATAAACTTGTTCCTGCTCACAGAAACACAGAGTCCTCTGACTTGCACTGTAATTATTTCATCTGAATGTAACCATCATGCCTTTCTTCTCCTTCCACCACCTGACTGATTGGGATTAAGCCACTCCATTGTTATTATAGTTCATTGATACCTTCATAACCCACACTCCAATTTTGTTGTTCCATCACTGATGTTAAATTCATTATGATTAGGTGGATTTCAGTAGCACTGTATCTAACAGTTTGCCATTTGCAAAAATTTCAGTTTTTTTTGGGGGGTTGGTAGAATTAAGAGAACATTTTATGCCTCAGCTCTGACTGAAAATTGAAAATATTCATTGGAAAGGTAACAATTTGAAAGGTGACATTCTAAGGTGTGAGCTGTTTTAATTTTGCAAGAGTTAAAAATCTGAAGACAACTCTTGCAGAGAATGTACTGGATATTCCAAAACCACCCAAATAGTAAATTTTTATGCAAACCTCAAATAGTAAGTACCTATCCAAAGGACCTTAGAAGCAGATGATCAAAACACATCTGACCTTAGGAGGAAAGCGGTGTGGGATCACGTATGAAGACCACGAGGTACATAAGCTTTTAAATTAATGAGGTATTGTTCATCTCCCTAAACAGTAACAGTGTTCAAAAAAAAAAAACAAGTAATGAATTTTGAGCAGGCGTAGCAAATAAACAGATATTAATGGACCATTCTCTTTATTACCAGATAAAATAATGGTGTATTTCCCGATTCAGAGGTTACCTCTAAAATATCTTCTAAGTAAACAACAGAGATTTGAAAATAGATAGGTATATCGCTCCCTGTTACCATACAGCTGGTTCTGCCAGATCTTACCCACAAGCATACTCTGTGTGTGTGTGTGTGTGTGTGTGTGTGTGTGTGTGTGTGTGTGTGTGTTACTAGGGATGCAGCCAAGTTCCTTCGTGCTGAGTTACATCCCTATCCCATTTTTGTCTTTGGATTTTGAGACAATTTCTTGCTAAACTGCCCAGGCTACTCTTGAAATGATGATCCTTCTGCCTCAGTCTCCCTGAGTATTGAAATCACAACAGTACTTGCTACAGAACATCAAATGAGTTAAATTATGGTAATAAAAAAGAAAAAAACCTAAAAGCAAAATAAAACTGTTATGACTAACCCTAAAGTACTTATTTTGAGATATAGACTTTGAGAATATTTTCTTGATTTCTGTGAAGATTTCAACAAAACTTCAGCAAATGTGAAACAAAAGATTATTGATATATTTTCCAAGTATGATCATGCTGATTATGAAAGTATACATTTGGCCAAGAGAAATTTAATTTTTGAGAAATTCCAATTATTCTACAAAGATTTGCCAAAGGCAATGAAGAATTTTTTACCTATGAAATGCCCGCTTGTTTATATACAACACTGTTAAAAAGGCGGATACCGTTTACTCCCAGGGATACTGAGAAATTTTTAATGAAAAGGCATCACTTTTTATTTCCTCAAAATGTGTAGAAGCAGTCAGTGATACTTTCAACTTTATCAGTAGAAAAAGGGATAGACTTTTATGTCCCTATAAGATGGCTATCATTGACGTTAGTCCGAGGAAAAATATTAAAATATCGGCCTATTGTTACATGATATTTTAGAATTTGAGGAGAGAAAAGTGTTTTTCCTGTATCTCACCATATCTTTATTGAAACTAATTTATTGGAATCTAACTCTGATTTCACAAATTCAAATTACCTCTGTGTGTGAAATCAATTTCCCAAAGAGATTTAAATTATGATTAAGTTCAACATGCTCTGGATGATTAAAAAATGATGGACATTGTAAACATGAGTAGCTTATATTATGAATTTATACAAAGGACCATACTGGCAGACAGCTCGTCTACCAAAACAAGCCCATAGATGCATCGTGGATGACATTATTGTTGGCATTTTGGATTTTATCTATTTGGGCATTTTTGTTATTGTTATTATTGTTGGTTTTGGAGTTTTTTTGGTTATTATTTTTGAGAGAGAGTTTTGCTCCATAGTTCAGGCTGGTCCTGAACTCTCTATGTAGCCAAGGCTGGCCTCAAACTCAAAGCAATCTTCCTGCCGTAGCCTCCTGAGTGCTGGGATTACAGGTATGTACCACCATGTCCAGATAATCTTTTACATGCTGCTTGGGGAATCAAACTCAGGGCCTTTCTCATGCTGGGCAAATGCTTTAGTCACTGACCAAAGATCCCAGCCTGAATTTTTATCTATCCCATTAGGGCCATAGTTGCATTTCATTTTTGTTTTAACTTGCTTTTTAAAGTCCATTTATAAGCAGGACAAAACTGGATAAGGGCCAGACCAGAAAGCACCTTGTAAAGATCCTGTGCTTACAGGCTACCTACCTATGCAAGTGGACAGAGTATGCACCAAAAGGCATTCATCACATACTATAATTTTCCATTGTATAATCCTACCACATATTGCCAGCTAAGAGGACTGTGGGTGTAGCTGAGTGACGTGGCTTATGATTCAGCCTGTGTCAGGACTCAGGTTCAATTTCCAGCATTAGAAAAAGAAAAGAGGAGAAAAGAATAAAAGAAATGGAAAAGAAAAGCGAAGAAATTAACAGGGTTTTCTTTTTTTGGACTTCAGAGACTATTGTTTAGGGACTGCATGTATGTTTGCAAAATGGTGATGGAAAGGTAACACAGTCTACATACCAACAGCGTCCCAGTACAAAAATCAGAAGAAGGAATTTGGTAGCTGTGGGGCTCAGAGAGACTAAGAAGAGGACATTTTTTTTTAAATACATGGAGGGAGAATCTCCACTTATCTAGATGTTTTTTGGACACTTGGAAAGAACACATACTCTGATGTTTGGTGTTCTTTGAATGTAATTACATGCTTTTGGCTGATGATTCTCTACCTTGTTAATTTCCTATTGTGTAGTGCCTCAATAGGGAAATGACATTAAAGCTTCTAAACTTCGGATTTTTCTACTTCTCCTTTCAATTCTATCAGGTTTTTCCTCTCATATTTGATGACTTTAGTGCTTGGCATGAATGTACTTGTTAGCCCTTTTCACAGTTCTGTAAAATGAATATTTTTATCAATTTATTTTGTTGTAAACACAACTTTTTAAAAAAAATTAGATGACCATCTGCATCCCGCTGATGCACATTTGCATAATAGATCTTGTTCCATCCTTTATTTTTAAGTTACCCATGATTGAAGGAAGTTTCCTACAGATAGCATACAGTTGCATCATATGAACAAGCCAAGGCTCTTCTATGGTCACCTTTGTGATTTTTCTCTCAACTGTCATTTTCTTCCTTTAGATGTTTATATAGTTTACCTGTTCATTTTCTTCAGTGCTATGTTGGAACCTTACATCCTTAAAAACTGCTTCCCCTTTGTCTCCATCTATAAGGTTTTTCTGTCCTTCTCTACCTTCTTGTATCATTTCAGTTTTCCTTTTGTCGGTAATCATTATTTCATACTCTAGCTTTTAGATATACTTTCTTAATACTCCAGTTTTCTATCTTCCTCTGTAGAACATAAGATATTAGAGTTAAGGCTTTGCCTTCCTACCTGTGGTATCAGCATTGTCTTCAAACATAGTAGCACTTAACAGTTATCAGAATTTGCTCAGAAAAGAGATTTAAAATAGTAGCCTCCCTACTTCTGTAGGAAACTCTTGTAACACAGGTACCTGCATGATGGGGTTTGTATTATGTTTGATTCAAACTATGCAATTATGAAAGTAACTTGCCATTCCTTTAAAGTATGCTATGGTTTGAATGTGTCCTTTAAAAGTTGGCGTATTGGGAACAGACTGCCAAGTTCCTATGCTAATGCTATTTGAAGATGGGGCCTTTCAGGGAGTGATTAGAACTGAAGAGATCTGTGTAACAGAGACCTGAGTTCGCAGGCGTCTACTTTTTGCCACGTGACTCCCCTTCCTTAATTGTTACACAGCTAGAAGGTCCTTGACAGAGTGAGCACTGTGCTATTTGGACTGCCTGGCTCCCCTAGAACAGTAAGAAAAAATTCTCTATTCTTTATCAATTTTCCAGTGTCGGTTTTCTGTTACTGCAGCAGAAGATAGACTGGGACAAAAATTAAAAACCACACTTTTGTCCTTGATGTCTACTCTGGACCTAATCAGTCCTATAGATTTAGAAGTTTCTCTAGATTGGTGATAAAAGGTTTAGGCTATTCCTCATGCATAGTAATGATTAAATTTTTTTTCCCTCAACTCCTATTTCTTTTATTTAATTATTGTATTCATTTACTGTAAAGTGGTAATAAAGAAAAAAAACTGAAAACTTTCTCTTATACTAGTTTTCACACGGCATCATAACAGTTAAAAATATGTAGACATTACAGGGCAGAGGGTGTTTACCATCTGAGAATCCTGAAAATCTTATCAAGATGTCCTTAGAATCGTGTGTGCACCAATCACTGCAATGGATAACCAATGAGCCACTTCAGCTGGTCAGATGTGTATGTGGATGTTGTGGGGAAGACAAAGTAACAATGGATTTTAGAACTTTTTTCTGGAAATGTAGCTAAGCACCATGGAGAACACCCCAATAGTCTAGGAGACTGAGGCAAAAAGATTCCAAGTTCAAGCCGGGACTTGGCAACTTAGGAGGAACCTTTCCCCCCTCGACCCCCGAAAAAAAAGACTGAGTGTACAGCTCAGTACAAAGGCCTTAAGTTAAATCCTTAGTATCAGAAAATAAATAAAATTACTGGAACCGTTACAGCTTTTTTTCATTATAACTATGCATGTTGTGCTTTCTGTATACAACAGGTGAATATATTACATTATATGAGTACAGGGTGTTAATTAAAAGAAAGCAAAATATGACTTCTATTGTGTGAAAACACTAACATCCTCTAAGAGGTCTGAGTGTCTAACAATTGTGACAGTAGGCTTCACTGAAGAACTGTGTTTTACTGAGTAGGACACTTGAGATGGGGTTGTGATTCCCTGGCCCTTTAATTGTGAGACGGTATACAAGGCGCAAAGCTTATTTAAAATTTACTTGTTTAAATTTAAAATTTCAGAAATTTTAAACATAGATGCTTCAAAAAAAGAATCTCTGTAATTTCTGAGATTTTAGAAATAAATAACCACAAAATACGCATAGATTTCTCCAGAACAGAAAAAATAAAAGCAAATGTAATTATTAAAGACACTTTAGGTGTACAATTGAACATTTGCTTTTATGCATTTCTAAGTTTTTTAAACAAATATATTCAGAATTATGAATACAATTATTTGTTAGCTTATGCATGTTGAGATTTAGTTTGAATTACATTATCTTTCCGAAATAAATTGACTGTGGTTTCTTGATATTATTTAACGGCTCATTGGTACTCAAATTTTTCAAGATAGACTTGGAGGGCAAAGAAAGTTAGAACAAATAACAAGCAAAAGAAACATTTGGCAAAGAATGAATTTAAATAATTTAAATGAATTTAATTCAAAAATTTAAATGAATTTAAATAAAGAAATGTATAATTAATTAAATACATTAAATGTTATACTTCCAATATTCAATTAAATTAGAGGTTATGAAATTTGATAAAATAACAGTGCCTAATGTATTTACTAACTAAAAAATTAACTCTAAAAATGAAAACACAAATAGTAAAAGAAATGAGTGGAGAACATGCATAATAAGAACAATAATGAAAGCAACAGTAGCCATATAATGCATGATATATATATATATATATATATACTATATATATGTATATATACTATATATATACTAGATATTGGAACAGGCATGAATAAAAGGAGTTATTTTAATAAAATGTCAAAACATTCAATTCTTCAACGCTTTTTGTCCCATAAGAGGTAGAAAATGCATGAAGTAAAACCCAATATAAGTAAACAGAAAATTTGAAACATTCATCATTATTAAAGGAGGCTTTAAGGCCTTTCTAATAATTAATAGAAGAAGATAAATAGAAACTCAGCAAAGATATAGAAGACTTGAATATTAGCCAGTCAACTTGTCTTGTTGACATTTTTTTGGATCCTTCAACTCAAGCCAGTAGAATATGTATTCTTTGAAAAATATACACACGTTTGTTTATAACCAAAGTAGACCATAATCTTGGCCATAAGACAAGTATTGAAGCATCTAAAATTACTCTATTAATACAAGTACTGCTCCCCAAGTAAAAATAGGTATTCAACAAATTCTTGGATTCAATGAATGAAGGCCTGACTCATTGAATGACACAGGAATGGAGCTTCATGACAAATTTTAGGTGATTTACAACTGTTATCTCATGTAATCAGCATAACATTTCCACCTGTATATTTCATATTCTCTGTTTCACAAGCTAGAAAGAGGATATGGAAAGGCAATTAATTTGGACACCACTGAAAGTTAACACCGAGCACTAGATCTGCCCAGCTCCAAAGTCCACACTATTTCCTTGAGGTACATTGCCAAGACTTTAGAAATCCGCAACCCAAACTCACAACTGGTGTCTTATCTTTGTTCGGGACGCAAGGACCATATTTTGTGGGTGACTGATAGAGATTAGAATGTTCTAAATTCCAGTAAGTAATTTTTCTTTCTATTAAAATGTTTTTAATAGTCATTTTCTAAAATATTTTTGGTCACTCATGGGCATTTTTTTTCTAAATTCTGTAGCTTATCCATCGAATGTTTTATTTTTTTAATGGGAGGGAATTAAGTTGATTTTCATTCTAACAATGAGATAGCTTATATGATTTAATCAAAAATAAAATACAAGCGACTTGTTATCTTCCAAGAAGAACTCTGCAATCCTTTGCTTGCACACTCCTTATTAGTCTCCTTGGCAACGGGTAATCACTTGTTTCCCTTAAATAGATGAGATGCCAACAAATATGTAATAGTGGTTTGATACTTCAGCAAAGGAAAGTGCTATAATGACAGCATAATAAATCTGAACATGAAAAGTTAATAGGCACATTAGTGACAGCCTAACTATAGTGTGAGAAGCGCATGAAGCCCAGATTTTCTGCTTCCGCTTCATTCTCTGTGATACAGGCTTCTCTTTAAAATGGCTTCCTCCTTCCACCCTTCAGCCTGAAATAAAGAAAGGGTAAAAACCCTTCGAGATGAAAATAGGTTGCTAATAATCTCTTTTTCCTCCTATAAGTAATCAATGACCATGATTTTTATAAAAATGTGACTTTGAAGCCATGTTTAAAGGCATAAATATTTTAACTAAACTCAACATGTTTACCAATTATACTGGCCTGTGGGGGGCGGTCTCTGATTTATTCCATTCAGGATCTGTACTACATATTAAGATATCCTCTCTGTTCTCTGGTTAAGACAGGACGCTGGAGCCTTGAATGGCTAGTTTGAGTTTAATTTCCTCATGGGTGTGACTGGATGTATTAACCCATGGGCCCATAGAGAGCCATTCCCGCTTCTCATTATTGTTGGGTATTTATGGGATTTTGCTGTGTTCTATGGACAGCCATAGCTTTGACACTCATCTCCAAAGCTCAACATGCTTAGTAGTGGCCGCAGATTCAGAGAAAATGAGATGTCGATCCTATGATCTGCTACACTCTCCTCTGATTTTAGTTCTACTTCCTCCACCACCAAGGGTTCTTTGATTCTTTCTAGTTTTTGTTTTCCTTTCTTAACCTAATTCTATAAATAAAATTCTTCTTCTTTTTTTTTGTGGCACTGGGGAATGAGTCTCATCACCAACCCTTCTTTATTGTTTATTTGAGACAGAGTCTTGCCAAGTTTCTAAGTGGCCCACGTCAGGCTCAAACTTGGAATCGTCTTGCCTTAGCCTCCCAGAATACTGGAATTACAGGCCTAAGTCAACAGGCCTGGATTCCGATTATTTTTCTTTACAGAGTAGAAGAACCATCTGAAATTTGTTTTCTCCTCTATGATATTATGTAGCTCAACATAAACATGATGACGCTAGAGAATAACACAGGCCAAAGAAGTAAAAGCCTAAGTAGATATACATATTATAATAAAATTAGCAATTATATTGGTATCACCTTTTAAGTACTTACAATATGCCAAGCAATGGGATGCGTTTTTTGGGGTCTTTATAATATTGATATCATTGCTCTGAGTTTAGAGGCAATTGAGGTGCCCATGGGTGCTAAACACCTCATTCAGGGTCACATAGCTAGAAACTGGCAGAACCAGGATTTTAATGTACATCTTCCTATTCCCAGAGCTAATGTAGAGATGAAAGGGTCATTCAAAGCCAATAGATAATTCACTGCAAATTCAGTCATCCTTCATGCAGACTCCTTGGAGAAGTGCTTACCAACCACTGAACAGTCCAGGCCTCTGCCTTCCAAGGCATCTCTTCTGTTATTAATAATAAAAAAGAAGAGTAGCTAATATTCATAATTATTTGCGAGGTGTCAGACCAATTCTGGAGCTCAGGGTAAGACCGAAGCTTGTAACTGGGTGTTCTGTCTAGATAGAAGCCTTATTCCACCCACACGAGACTCTGCAAATCTGTACCTTAATCTTCTAATTCTCTCACTTACATAGTACACATAAAAACTTTCCAACAATTTGGAATCATTGTGAGGACTAGTGAATTTATACATATTATAATACATGTATAGGCTCCAATGATGCCTGCCTATAAGAAGCATCCAGTACACATTGCCTAGACTGCTGGATGTTGTCATATGCAAGGCAATGTGCATAACAATTTAAGCATCTTATATAATATACTCCTCTTAGTGATTCCATGAGTTATGGGATATGAGAATCTTTACAAATGCGAAATCTGAGGCTCACAGGGTTCAATATGATTTTTTTTTAAAGAACAGTTTGCTTCCCCAGGCTCAGTGTCTCCAAAGCCTGTCTTCTCAGCACAGGATTTACTTGGACTCTATTGTTGGATGACACTAAACACATGCTGCACTTTAGGCTGGAAGGTCCCAGGAAGCACCGCCCCTCGACCTTACTTGTTATGGTAGTTTGCGCACCTCACTGACACAGACTTTTCTCTTTCCGTTTCTTCCCATCTAGTGCTGCCTATCCCTCCTCAGCCACCCCCTCTCTAACAGTTGTTTCTCACTATTATTTTCATCATCCATAACTGGTTATATTTTTAAATGAAACTAAAAATTAGAAAAACCCTTTTCTTGTCTACTTGACCAAAAAATGTGTCTGAAATTGAACAAGTGTGGTTCCACTTAGACAGCAAAACTTTTTATGCTGGAAAATCATAATGATAATGGTCACAATAACCAAGACGCATTATATTGAAACTGGGAATCTCTGAGCCAGTTTTTTAAGAGTCACTTCTATGTTCTTCTTTGCCACCAGAGAATGGCACATAAAAGCCCAGATTTCACTCTTCCCCAGGGAGGATGGTGGTGCTTCTGCACCTCAGAACACCATTTGAAACACACAGGATAGCTTTCCCAGCATCAAAAACTTTGTGGAAGGCGTGGACCTGCTCCAAGTTTGTTTCATAGCAACAGGTGGTTTTTTTTAAATAAATAAATGGTTCTCCAAATATCTTTATTCACTGAGGAGATTGCAAGTTCTTGTCGCTACTTTAATAACACTCGATGTTCGTTCTGTTCTTCCTGTGATGAATCTAAAAACCACACAGACTGTTTTCCCCTTCTGTGAATTATTATCAGAAGTGGAAAATGCTTTGCTTTTCAAGAGATGGTGAGGTATTGCTTTTAAAATTTTTGCAGAATGACTAGACTAGACAATTTCAGGGATGAGCATTTCACTTTAAAGGATGTTTTTCAGTTATCATTTCCAAATCTCCTGGTAAGACTCTGAAATGCAAAGGTGTTATGATCTGATTTCCAGTTAACCCATAGTTTCAATGTTCTACTTAAGAATCTTGTAGTCCAGTAGGAGAAGGATGATGGTGAATATAGCAACAAGGAACAGTATAATACAGGACAGAATATTAAATATTGCACATACAACTATTTGAGAAATTGTGTAGCTAGAACAATGGCATCAATCTCTATGAGAACACTGAATGTCTGTCTTGTCACATAGATGTAGCCCTCTCGTACTTCTGTTCTGCATGGCCTGTGATGAGTGGATCAAATACATCTCAAGATTCCTTCCGGTATGAATGCCCTTTTCTTCCTGGAAAGTTCCAAGCCAAACTGCACGCTAGAACTTCATGTTTTAGAAAGAATAAGACATCCCTTCTTGGGTGGCTCAAGACATTATTCACCTCAGTTTTCGACTGTCTTCAAAGCTATTTCTAGTGCAAACTTTCCCTGCACCCCTTCTCTCTTTCCACATAGGAGTTAGGTATTCCCTCCCCCCTCCCACATTTTCTCAAATCATACTGTACAGCTCTTTATTAAAATTCACAGTTATTGTTTTGCTTTCATGCTAATTTACATTTTAAGCTGTAAACTTCTTAAGACAGGTACTACTTCTTAAGTTTTATTTTTTAATCTTTGCCTAGTAAAGGACTATTTCCAAAAACATTTGTTGGATGTAAGGATGGCAGGATAGATGAGCTAAGATTAGACCTGGTAGTAAAACTCCTTTCATCAGTACATTTAAATATCACTAATAAAATATTCATTGAGAACTAATTAAATAAATGGAGAGAGCAACTGAATTTGAGTCAGAAAGGCTTGCATTTAAATACTCGTATTATTTATTAATATTTGTTATTGCAGTCTTGCTCTAATTGTTTAACTTAGAACATTAGTGATGTCTGGCATAAATTGTGTCTAATAAATTTTGCCTCCAAGAATCTTTAAAGATATATATATATATATATATAGTATCTTGGCAAGTATAAGAGCTCACAACTGGTAATTGTAATTATTTCTTAAGCTGTATTTTAAAACATTCTGTATTTTAAAACATTCTTGTTTATAAATAAGAATTATTAAACAGTTAGCAGAGATGAGGATGGTGGCACATACCTATAGTACCAGCATGTTACAGTTTGAACATGGAATGTCCCCCAGTAGCCTCGTATGTTTGAATGTTGATAATTATGGGCACGTGTGTGGTAGATGATGGGTGTTTGGTGGAGTCCAGCTGTGTGGTGCATTACTGGGATGTGTGACCTGAAAGGGACAGGTCACTGAAACATGGTCAGCAGTGGCACAGACCGGCCCCATCCTCTCTCCTTCACTTGTCTCCTGTTGGCCATGCAGTGCCAGCCACCCCTTCACCATGTGCTTCCGCCATTGCTGGTGTCCCCCAAACGAACTGAGACTTTCTGAAACTGTGAGCTATAATAAATCTCTCCTCCATCAAATTGTAGATATTAAGTATTTTGTCACAGAAATAAAAAAATAACTAAGACACACAACAAAAAAGTAACTAAGACCTATGGCAAGAGAATTGCATGTTTAGGCCCCAGGTTCACTCCTCACCAACACACAAAAATAAAAGAAAAAAAAAGACTTAGCATCATACAGAATCACACACATAATCGTTTTCACCTTAATACTAACTTTCAAAAAGAGATGATTTATCATACATGTACATGCCATGCACACAAGCACACTCTTCCACATGCAAAATCATGAATGAAAAATGTCTGTTATTTCTTAAGCACACCAGTTGTGATCTAGAAATTCTTATGTGTTTGCATAATGCATGTAGGGTGATAATTACAAAGGTGATAATATTGATAACATTTCCAAAGCAAATATTGTGTACCAGATGCTAATATACATACTGGTAAATTGAAACAAGGACATTAAGACATATCTGTGTTATTAATATGATAATTTAACAGACGGGAACTACTTTAAGTATAGGAGAATAGGGTAACAATTCAACACCGGGCCCAGGTTTATAGAGGTAGGAAATCACACGGAGTTTGGTGAGTTCATGAGGTAGATGTGCGTGAAACATTACCTGGCGAGATATGTACTAACACTACTCACTCCAGATAGGGTGCAGCAGACAGACAAAAGTGAAAATTACACCAAAATTCAACATAGCGAGCCAATGGGTTCATTAGTATTACTTACAGGAGTATGGATGAGGAGTTACTTACCGTGTCACAGATGAGGGATTATCTTCTGTGGTGCGGCTGAGGGGTCACTTCCAAGCCTATGGTTGACTCAAACTACTGCAAATTCACTCCAGCGTAGACGACGGCTAAAAGAAGCTGCACACTGCATGCTGCTTCCTGAGACTTGCCTTCCTGGTCCACTACAATTCTGCTCAGGAATCACTTCTCTTTTTCTCCTTCATTCTCTTTCTTTCCATCCCACTTCTCCCTTGTTCATACTCTCTTCCTCCGCACAAGCTCTAAGGCCTTGGTGCCCTGAGCTATCTGAAGTACAGCTACGCCACAAATGCTAGAGGGCCCGTGCCACGCGCTGAGAGCACCTGCGCGCTATGAGCAGCACCTGTGGCTAGCCACTAAGTGGCTGCGCACCTAGGGGTAGGCTGACCCTGAGAGCTCCATCTAGTCACTCCTACAGAGCACACCTGTGAGTTGTTTGTCCTCCCTCGCAGAGAGTCAGAGGATTTGCTATACAACAGTAGCAATAATTTAAAATTACCTCATTGGAAAACAAGTGACAACACAGAAACTCTTGTATATTTATGGGATAGCACATATCCAATATTACCAACCAAACGTTGTGGGAAAGAAGACTGACTCACAGAAACATACTCTGCTAGCCTACGATACCATTGTTAAAGCAGAGGTCTTCCAATTTTTCCACACTAGTGAGGCATTTTGTGCTTTGACTCTACTGATACTCAAAGTTGCAAAGGTTCCCAGATTTTGGGTAGTAGGCTGTGGGGATTGGGATAAACAATGTCGGTGCTCAGCGTGCATGGGCCTAATCAGACCTTCTGAATGGTTTGTCCTTGGGAGGTACAAAGAAATTATTTGAGCATGTAAACTCTCAGCACTCTCTCAGCTATGTGATCTTACAAACTGGTGTCTAAACAGTCTCATTTTTATCGTGTTTGTCTGCATGTTACCAGAGAGCTCAAATCCAGGGTTCATGTTCTGCTGATGTCAAAGAACAAATACAGTGAACAAAGACAGCAGCAGGGAAGTAGAAAATATCTTTGTTGGAACAAGTACAAGCCAGAAAGAGAAGCTGGAAGTAGGAACTCCCCTGCAAGCAGGAGGAGGGGTGAGGGCTCCTTTTGATTGACAAATATATTCATCTTTTATAAACTTCTCCTGTGTATTCATTTTACTATACAGATTTGGCCCTTTACTGATGAGTGCATATGAGCATAAAACTAGTTCAAATGTCTGGTCACATAAGTAACAGAATTCTAGTATTTGATACCATGTCAAGGATTAGGAATAAAATCTATAAAAAGATGTCAGTACTAGTAGGTATTCTGGATAGTTATTTAATGCACATAAAATTCACTGAGAGCTGAAAACACAAAGGTTCCTGAGAGTTTTCTTTAAAAATTTTGATTTTCTTTAAGCGGGATTTCAAGAATTTGCGTAACAAGCTCTCCTAGTGATTCTGAGGGGAGTCATCCAGGTGCCATGCGTGACAGAGACTGCTCAAGAACATCTTCTGGCGTTCAATAGTTACCATTATGCTTTAATATTTCAAAAATTTAAGACATACTGTCTCCCGATGCTTGTGTCATTGCCCTAGCGTGTCAGAAGTGCAGACTCTTCAGTGCAGAGACTGGGAGACACTATGTCTTAAGCACACAGCAATTCACCACAGGATCTCTCATTCAATGACAGAGACATTGCAGATCTCTGTGTTTTGGGGCTGTTATTAAGATGACAAATTTAGCCTTGTAATAACTTTTATCATTTAAAACTCATTAATTTCTAACCCCATCTCCTACATCTGTTGCCTGGAGGCCTTGCTCACAGACAGGAATAGGCAGGATGCTTTGTCCAGAGCCCTGGGTTCTGTGATATCCAACTTCCAGGGAAGTGGGAAGAGATAGGGATAGAAAGTAAAAGAGATAAAGATGTGATATTGAAATGCACCAATTTCTCAAGCTGATTGTTCTTATTACATATTGCAAATAAATGCTAATAAAAGAATAAAGAAAAAGAATTCATACACAGCTTGGCTTCTTACTGCTGGAGTGTAATTGGTGATCGCTCTAACATCAATCTTATCGCTGCGCTAGGACAACTTTAGTATCCCGAAGACTAAATAAGATGACATTGAAATATGAACGCAACAGGTATTGACAGGAGCAGGGAGAGATAACCGGGCATCGACGTTGTTGTGCACTTATCTGGAGATCTTAGCTCATTCTGCTGCAAAAGAAAAGATGGCAAATAAACAACAGTGTTCTGAACGGCAAATGAGCTCAGTCATCATCACCATCATTGTTATCTTTGTGATCAATGTCATTATTTCTCCTCAACAAATTTAATTAAAAGTTTTGTCCTCTGCCTGCACTAGGAATGATGGCTTGCTATCTGCTCTTAGCTAAATTCAATGCGATTTTGTTATTCTCTTCATGAAACATTCTGATCAAAAATTTAGCATTATGGAGCAGAGTAGGAAAAAAATGGGCACTGAAGTTTTTGATTTAAATAATGTCACCAGAGCTCATTCACTATTTATCTTGGACAGTAGTTCCACCTTTACGACACGATTTAATTTGCATCTATAATAAGAGATAGTAATATTTTGCTATCATCATTGAGAAGCTGAAATAAAATGTTCATTGTTATCATAGAGCCTGGCACTGATGGCATCTTAATTACCTTCTCCTAACCTATCCCAAGTGGCATACGACATATCGTCATCGCTGGGTCCCACAGGAAAGAACGCACGAATGGATGCATGGTGGAGGGTCAGGTGGGCAGGTAAGAAATGCAATAAATATATCTGTAGTTTAAAATGTCAAACAGTATTCCAGGAAACATGATTCTGTTTCTCCAATGGGATTCCCTCAAAAAACAAGGTATTTTATGAAATAATAATGCTATACACTAAATTTTATTATTGGACAGGTACTAACAACCAATCATAACCCAACATTTAGCCACTGTTCTTGGCGGGCTATTCTGACACAAAATATGTGACTCTTGCAAAATACACGATTTCTCAAAATACACAATTTCTGCAAAATACGTGACTCTCAGCAGGTTGTCATGGAGTCAAGCGAGGGGGAAGGGGTCAAGGCTCTGCCCTTATCATAAGACACCAGAGACATGCAGGGCACAAGCAGGGCTCCAAGGTGAGGCAGGCGGGCCTCACAAGATGAACTCACAGCAAACTGACTTATAAATTCTAACCTACACAGCAAACTCTAACTCGCAAAGCAAACGTAATCTGAATAGCATAATCACCACAAAATGGAGTCACTTTAGGATATTGGCCGTCTGAGTTATATCATTTTATAACTTGGTTACAGAAAGTTAACATCAATGTGAGGTGACAGAAAATTATAAAATTACCAAAGCATACCTAATGTTGGATTTTTAGTACACTGTCACAAGATGACCTGTGACTTGTTGTCAATCTCAAGAATAAAGAATAGCCATTGCTCTATATTATTTTCTAAGCTTAGCTCTATTTTTAATTATGCCTTCTTACATTATATTAATTCGCATAAGCTTCTTTGAGGAGTGATTGAAAATATTTAAAGGTTCCTTTCAGTTTCTGTCCTATTCCTTCATCCAAAGAGCATCCCTCCGGAGCAAAGAATTTCATGAGAACCCCAGGTTCTGTTTCTAGAGACTCAAGACAACAGAATTAAGTGGGGACAGTGAGGGGCACGGTATTGAGAAACAGAAGAGACAGGAACAAGTTAAATTTTAGGGACTTGTTCTGCTTGCCGATCACCCTAAACTTCAGTGAAAAAGATTGCATCTGGGTGGAACTAGTTTGGCTCAAGAATGAGTGAAATCCTGCCATTGTAAACATCACTTTAAAGGGAATGATAGAAATTGTGAGTGTTGGTTTCTCTGGGGAAAAGTGAGATCAGCCCCATGCTGTGAGTTGACTTGATTTTCCCAAAAGATATGCTGAAGTCCTATCTCTGGAACCTAAGAATTGGAACTTATTTTTCAATAGAGTCTTTGCAGGCATAATTAGATAAGTTAACTCAACAAATATCACAGTGGAGTGTGATGGATTCTAAATCCGACGTGACTGGTCTTCTTGTAAGAAGAGAAGAGGCAGACACGCAGAGGGGAGTGACATGAAGCTACCTAGGAAAATTCTCCTGTGACGAGAAGGCCAGAGAGACTGGAGCATACATCTGCAAGCCACAGAATGCCAAAGTTGGATGCACCGTCAGAGGCGTAGGGACCCACACAGCAGAGTCTCTTTGTAAACTCCTGTGGAGCTAGTCTTAGAGCACCTTGGTTTTGGCTTTTAGCCTCAAGAACTCTGAGAGGAGGGATTTCTGTTGTCTAAAGCCACCTAAAAAACATGACAATTGGTTTCAGTAGCCCTGGAAACCTGTGCATACTTGGGTAGTGAGTTAGCATAAGCAGGGGGTTCTTCATAAACCTGGAGAACTGTCTTTATATCGAGTGTCATCGGTCCCTACATCCTCTTGTTTCTTGAACCTCTTACCCTCTTTCTTCTGGGTGAGAAGTGCAAGAAGCAAAAGGATATAGTGACCAAGGACACTTGGTATAAAGACAAAGTAGGAGGAATCCATGTCGTTAATAGGCTTTCTTTCCTTTTAGTCTGTGTAGCATTTCACTTTCATTAAAGTCATCTCCAACCGTAGCTTTAAGATAAATCTCAAAATTGCCGAATTCGTTTGTGTAGTCTTTCTCATCATAACCCAACCCACCTGAAATGTTCCGACACTGTTAAAAATCATTTCAATTAATGAATAAAACATGATAAACTGATAATTAGCTTCTGAAGGTGAACTCTTTAACAGGAACGCAATTCGGTAATATTCTAATTGTTTTCCCTAGCATCAGACCTTAGCTGACATCTGGTTTTCACTTCAGCATAACAATTGCCAGGCTATGTTTAGGAAAACTATGAACAATTTCCAAGGACTTGGCCTGAAATTATTCACAATGCCTGGATTACACACTTTGAAAAATGTGAAGTTGTGTGTTATTCAAGATTCCAAATCTAGCTTTGGCAAGAACTCTTGGCTTAAAATACTCAACAGAAATTTATGAACAGCCTCCATTTTCTTATTTCAAAGCAAAACAATACAGAAGAGACTTTTACTAGTAGATAATGAACAATTCAAAACTGTGGATGCCAGTCTGTCAATTGGGTCAGCTTCTGCCCAGGCAAACAAATAGAATAGATAGCATGCTAGGCACAATTCCAAATTTAAACTATTCTCCCCAAACGTGGAGAGGATAGGTGTTATTTCTAAAATCAAAAATTACATTTACATGTATTCTTTTCAAACCTGATAATATGGCAGTTTACATGTACTTGGGGGAGAGTGTGAGTAACCCCCTCAGGATCAAAATGTATTCTGCAAATTCATGTTCAGAAATATCAATTCTGAAAATTTCTTTATATTTTATTTGTGTGTGTGTGTGCGCGTGCGTGTGTGTGCGTGCGTGTGTGTGTGTGTGTGTGTGTGTGTGTGTGTGTGTGTGTGATAAGGAGACTTTTGCTTTGTGAAGTAGCCTGTGTGTTTCTTATAATTTGTTCAACTAGGATTTCCTAGGGAAACCGGAAGGAATTGCCAGTCTTTCTCAAATACAGTCAATCATTACCTGAACCAAGTATTTTCTGGGTATGGATTCTAACACGTTTAGTACACTCCATTCAGTAAGTGGTCACAGGCTGTACTCCTGAGGAAGAAATTTTTACTGAAGTTGACGAGTACAAAACGTTTTTCTTTACCAAGATTGCTTCTGCCATGTGAGAACCAAAGGCATTACATGATGGACTCAGCAATAACGAATTGTTGAGTAAGAATAGAGAGTTGGAGAGAATTCTGAAAACTCTCTGGTAGATGCGTCTGTGGTGGCTGAGAGACAACCAGCTAGGCCAGGAGTTGCAACCCAACGATTCCCATGCTGCAATTGCAATTCCCCTAATGTTCGAGGGAAATGTAGTTCCAGGAGTCTCAGAATATTTTTTCTCCAAGAGAAATTATAAATCATTATCTTAGTTTTTTTTCTATCTGGGAACTAATTAAAAGGATGTTTTAGCTTCACATAGAAAGATGGACTCTCATCTTTAAACTTCTTGTGTTCACTAAAATTTGCTTTCAGCAAAGGCCAACCATAAGGTTTCAAAGTGACAAGTTGAATGCATGTTCTTATACTTACCTGAAGGTCACTGTGTGATTGGTTTGAAGATGAGAATTTGTTTTCTTTCTAACAAAGGATGAAGATGGAGCAATGGAACAGGCATAGTCAGAACTAAACAAAAACAAATGTTTTCCTTTTTTTCTTCATATAAGACTTTTTTTTTGAAATGTACTCATGAGACACATGTTCAGTGAGTAACTGTAAGTTGTAGGTGGCCCTTGAAAAAGTAGTGCCATGTTAGGTGTGCTGCACTTCGGAAACAAGCGGATATTAAACAAGGGGCCTCAGAAACACAGAATACAGAGTTTGTTACAATATACTTGCAAAAAGCCTTAAGAAAGACCAGGAAAGAAAAGTATTTTCAAATTGGATCCATTATCTATGAATTATCTAAGCACAGGAAGTGATAAGAGTCTTCATTTTGTGAACTAAGTACAGAATGAAGACACAAAAGTCCCAATTTCCTGAAACCACAGGCAACTTTACATTTACCTTGTCAGAGAGAGGAGATAATGGCTGCAAATGTTTCTAGAGTTGATGAAGGAACCAGGGAACTTTTGTCACGTAGAAATATCACTAGTGTCTTTATTTTATGGAGACGAAAAGCTCCTAAAAAATTTGCGATAAAAATAAAGATTAATTTCTCCATAGCTACAAATTTAGCTTAGCATATGATCACAGACAAGATAAAATGTGTTATATGTTACATTTCTTAGTCAACAAAATTGATAGTAGCTTCATTTCATATTGGGGAAATTATTGACATAGGAGGAATTTTATGACATGACTTATGGAAATTAACACAGGGAGATTTTATTACATGACTTAGAAGATCAATGTATTACGAGGTGTGTTACAAGCTCACACTATTATTTTTTCTAGAAAGTTAGTACATTAACGGCATACTAGGAGCACTTCTTCGGGCATACAATTAAGCTAAATATAAAAATAATTTACACAATCATCATCAACTATCATAACAAAAAAATTCCCACCTCAAATGTTCAGATCCACTTGGACCCCTAGAATCTTCAAGAAAATCTTATTTAGCCTGGTTTGGCAGGAGGTAAGGAGCAAAGCCATTTATAATCAATACATCAGGTGGTAAAATGATACAGATTTGCATCCTGAGTACTTTGGCTACTGGTGCTAAGTCTAGCTCTCAAATGCACAGACAAGAATGAAACATGCCAATTCTGTACCAACGGGCCATGGTCATGGCTGAGCGATGAATTATAACTTCTTATCTCTACTGACTAGTGACTATGGACATAGTAAACTTTTTTTGATCTTTAACTTTGTTTTTGTAAACTCGAATTAGTAATACCCATCATATGTCTTTCCAATATTTATGGAAATTCTTGTTCAAATGTATTTTTTTTTAAATCAGATAAGCGCTTAGAGAAACTTTGCCAAAGGATTGGTATTGATTAGACAGAAACCTGATTTTATTTTCTAAGCCATGGTCATATAATGGAGGGAAAAAAAACCCCAATAAGATTATTTTCCCCTGAAATTTTCTTTCTTCTTTCTTTCTTTCGTCTTTCTTTTCTTGTATTATTACTAACATGTAGAACAAAATGCAGCCTGTTTTTCGATTGCAAAATATTACTCAATTTTTTTATTCAATGCCAAAAATAGCAATAGAAAGCTAAAAAAACCACCTGTCTTCTACTTGTAATCACTAAATATATGTAGATCAAACTATATTCAGACATCGAGCCTCAAGTCCAGATTGGCTTCTGTTAGAAGTGGTTTTCCCTCAAGCCATCCAAGAGAGTACGTTTGTCATTCTATTGTTAAGAACAACCATTTTAAAGTAGTCAAACATTCAGTTCTTGTGAGAGATAATTCACATGTTGACTGATATTAAATTACCGTCTCAAGTCACCTTTATATGAATTGTTAAATTCCAGTAAGTTAAATATTGCTAGCATATGTGATTGACTACAATTAAGTAAGTAGGGTTTATGTGAAACTGATTTAATATTTTAACTAATAAAAGGAATGAAAAAAATAGTGACTAATGAATGCCCCCAAATATATAGAGAAATATTATTAAAAAACATTCTATCAATTTTTTTCAGGCTAAAGCTAAGGACCTCGTATAGGTACATATTACATAGCTTTGACTTCAGATGAGTTTCATTTCAAATACGCAAAATTTTAAACCCAAAGCATGAACTAAACTTTAAAACGTATTTTTAAGAACATAAAAACAAGGTTCAGATTTGGAAACCAATTTAAGTAGCAAAATTACTTGCTTCCACTACCTTAAGATTTTTTAGCACAACTCTGTAAAAATAACTATTATTTTAATGTTTTTCAGGAGAGAATCACCCAAGTGTCCAGTGGGTTGGCCCAGCTGTCTCCTAACTGGTGGTGAAGCCAGCAGGTGTGCTCACCATTCTGTAACATCCGATCTTGTGGCCAGATCCTTGGCCACCAGGATTTTCCCTATGATCCAACAGTTTCACAGATTTTTCTGACTTTTCTTTAAACCAGATGTCATCAGATGACACTTTTCTCCACATTATTTTCTTAACTTTCCAGATCCTGAGAACTTACTTTTCCATGTCTAATAATTTCAACACAAAATCACAATAAGCAAAGAATTTTCAGAGTCTTTATTCAACATTAGCTTTGTAAAATACTATTTCCCTAAACCAAAATCATATGGTAATACATTTAGGCTTCATTAACAATTGCCTGATAAGTCCCACGTAAAAATGTTGGCTAATAAAACTTCCTACATCCCTAAGATGGTGACAGAACTTCTTAACATTATCTATGGATTTAGGTTGAACAGATTAAAAACTACAAAAAATTATTTCCTTTGATATAATCTGGGCTATAATAATGGGCTCTTGTTTGACAATGTTTTGAGTCTTATTTTATCATGTCCTGAAAAGTACCCAGAAATAAATATTTGGCTTGCGGACATCGCTCAGAGGTAAAAGCACTTTCTTAGCAAGCACTGAGCCTTAGATTTGATTCCCCAGCATTACATAAACCAGGCGTGGTAGCGCATGCCTGCCGTTCCAGTACTCAGAAGGTTAAGACAGGGGTTATTGCTATATGTTCAAGGCTGGCCTGGGCTACGTAGTACATCCAGGACCAGCGTGAACTAGAATGAGACTTTGTCGCAAAATAAATAAATAAATAAATAAATATTTGATAAAGGTTCATGCTCTACACTCCATTTCTATACCTTATATGCAGTGACACAATTGTATTACCCCATCAGACTTTCACCATAATAATCTTGCTAGAAAGTATAGTGTCTAGATGTTGTATCTCTTTATTAACCCCACCAAAGCTATAAAAGTATTTTCAAGTGTGAAATTAAAGTTCGTCTTAATGTAAAACCTACCTATTCTAAAAATATAAAGATAAAATAATCTACCATAATTTTGAAAAAACATAAGTATGAAAATTGAGCCTCATCTCATATTTTTTAAAAAAATTTCTTTTTATCTATTTCTCTGTATATGTCTTGACTTTAGAATTTGTCATTATACAATTTATTATTTTTAGTTATTCTTTTTGGCTCGCAATTATTTATTTGAGTCGTACTCTGAAAACTGCCTTTAAAGCTGATCTGTCGGTTTTTTTATTTTTTTAAATCATGACCCCATTCTGTATGGCCTTGGTAAACATGATCAAGCTCCAAGATCCTTGATGAGGTCAAATTTTACTTCAAATACATCTGGTAGCATCTAAAGTCAACTCAGCCACCTAGAAAAAAGTGGGTTTCTATTGCTGAGCAGGGAGAAATAAGACCCAAAACATGGAGGTTTTAGTTCATTGACACATGAAGATTGATGATCCCTCTGGAGGAATTCTCTAACCTCTGTGACCTTTCATGATCTGTGTGGATTTCTGAGCAAGGAGTATATAAGGCAAGTTCTCAGAGTAGAACCTGCCTCCCACCACCATTCACGTTTCTGGTTCCATATTTGAAAGTAAAAACCTTATGGGTCACATGAGAATGATATATTGATATATTCATCTTTCACTGCAAACCCTGACATCACTCTCAGAACTAGAAAACAGGCAATGGAGATTCGTCATGTAAATGACCAGTTTCACCTCTGGTTAGAAGCATTCCTAGATATTGAAGTATTCCATGCAAATCCAGAAGAGATGCCCTGAAAATTTGACTTTGCATTGAGAAAAAAGCAACAGCAGTTATTAGGTAAGACATTCACTATTAAGATTCAAATAATTCTAATAATTTTTGCTATGGAATAAATGCTCCTAATAAAGTGGCCATTAGCTAAAACATATGCAAACTCAGGCATAATTAGTTATGGCTCAGATGGGGTCTCTCAATTCTGAAGAGAAAAAGTGCAGCCAAGGATAGGATCACAAATTTAAATATCTATTGCTCTCTTCAACATCTGTACCGCTAGTTTCCTATGGCTCTTACTAGGTTTGGATTTATTCTGAATCTGCTAATCTCATTATAACAGGACAAACAGCTCATTTTATATGACCGTGGCATAAGCCCAACAGCACCATGTGAATAGTAACTGACTTAGCAATTACTCAGCATTAATTGGTGAGTTCTACATTCTGAAGATAAATGAATAGCCGTGCTATATACTATATAGCCAGGACAAAAAGAGACATGAATTTTTTTTTTCTGGATGTATGGGAGTATTTGGGCCGCTGATTATTTTTTTTCCCACTACATGGATTAGTTTTGCTCCTGGAAGACTCAGAGAACTGAATTCTTAGTGCTGAAATATTAAAGCAGCTTAGCCTTTAGTCATCCTTGTCTGTTTTACTGAAGAAGAAATTAGGGGCAAGATATTTGTTGGTTGTTCAAACTTACCCTTCTGGCCTTCAGTAACCTCTGATGTCTTTTAGGCGCATGCTTTCCAAATAGTTCACGCTGCTTTCTTGCACACAGATCATCCAAATGTAGCGCCACTTCTGTTGATGTACAGAAAGGTAATTCTATGCATCAGTTCACATTTTAAAGAAACGTCTTTAGAACACTTCAATCATGTTTTAGACTTGTGATCTGACTTCTTCAAACATTACTTGGATACAGAAACAATAATATAATTTAAAATTTAATTATAAATGAAATGTCTTGCCCATATCTACTATCTATAGCTGCTTTGCTTTAGAAACTCACACAGGCATATGCACAATATACTTTGACTTTTCTTTAAATTTCATTGTCTTTTAATTCTAAATCCGTTGTATTATTTTCTGCTCTTTTAATTTCCAAATGAGTAAAAATACGCTCTACCCTAAATAGCTCGTTGTCAACAAAATTATATCCCCGGTGACAATGGCAGTGAGTTATTGCAGTAGTGGGTGGGGGGGAGGGGAGCAACAGTACCTAAGATAGCAATCCTTTCAGAGGAAGCAGTGCTGATATCCTGTGCCAAAAATCAACTGTGTTTGCTTATGTGACTAAAACAACTACTCTTCAAAGTTCAGAACGAGTGAGAGGTGTAATTTGTCATGTGTAATCGCCTGTTTGCTCTGCAGAGAAACACAGTAACTCCCAAACAACTGTTTCCCATTTGTATGACGATCTGGATGAGGTGCTACGAGGAATTGTCCTGAGGCATTTGACTCTTGCAAAGTATTAATATGTGTTCCAAGTGAAACCAAAGATGCTTGTTCTCTTACCTTCCTTGCCACTGGTGTGATGCATGAGAGAAGATGTATAACCACAAAGTCAGATCACCTCTGGGAATTTTCACAGCACCACAGCTAACCAATATGAATTGTCCATCTTTATTCATGAAAAAAAACAACACCCCCTAAGGGAACGAATATAGCTTTAGAGCAGTCTGAGCTATAACAGACGTTGATGTGATGTTGATAAATATGGGAGTAGGGAGAAACGATTCACAGAGAACGCACTCTGACTTCCACAGTTAGGCTTCATCCTTTATTAGGTAGTGAATAAAAGACAACAGACGCTTACAACTCCAATTTAAGAGACCATTTAAGCAAAATGGCTCCATAGCGAAGTGAGGCAGAAGGGATTCAGGAATTTCTGAGTGTTCTCATATGGCTGATGGAGAAAATATGGCTGATTTTTTGTTTGTTCCCAGCAAATCAGTAAAGTTAGTAATGCCTTGTGACCCAGGACTCTGTATATTCCGCAGGCCCTGACTTCTAGAGGACTGGCTCGTCCCACTTGGGTGACAGTGGGAAAGAACAGCTGAAGCACATTGCATCAATTAACACGTAGTTCTCCAACAGAAACAGCGGTTTATTGGATGCAAAATTTGTAGAGGAGTTCAAGACTGAATACAGAGAAAGATCAAGATATTAGACCAGGTAAAAGAAGAAAAGCGTTCCTGGTGGTTAGAAGCCGGTTACATGGGACACATGTAGAGCCTAAAGTAGTAGCTCATGGCAGAATTGTTCACCTGGCGTACCTAGCAAGGTTTGAGGGAAAAATAAATAAATAAAAGAAAATAAAAAAATTAAGGAGCCTTTGCTTTTGTTAGTAGAGATATTAGTAATGCAAATCCCAAGATACTCTGAAAAATAAATTTTCTTGTGCTAACCAATATGAGTAATGGAGGTATGGCTTGAAATTCTTTCTCCCAGAAAACTTATGGAACGTATTTCCTTATCCCCTTTGTTCTTTTCTTTGTTCTTTCATTCCTTTCTTCCTTGTTTTCTTGAACTCTCTTTGTTTTGTTTAGTTTTCTTTAAAAATATATATAAAGCCAATTGCCTCAAAGGTACATTTATATGATAAATTTCTCTAGCTAGATGGTGGAGAAGATCTCCAAAGACCGTGTTTAATATTAAGCACCAGGCACGCTATGGATGTTTCTTCAATATAAAATGAGAAATGCTAAATACCTATCTCTCCAGTGATTTTGTCTTGATTCTTTCTACCTCTCTGAATATTACTACAATTTGGCCAAGAGCAGTTTCCTTGAAGGCCACACCTAGCCTTTCTCTATATTTTTAAATAGCCTTTACAAAATCTTTTCAAAAATATTTGTTCTTTAAACCTAAATCACATAGAATTGATTTGTACACTTTATTTTCTCATTTAAATTTGAGGGTCATTATTTATTAATGCCACAGATTGGCTGCATCAAATCCCACCATATTGATAGGTATACATTAGCTTTCTATGGGAAAAAGCAAATAGCCTTTATCACAAATTAAAGGCACAGCTATTTTATGCCATTTGTTACCAGTTTAATGATAACATGTAACACTGAATGGTTATAGAATTATTTCATATAGATTTTCTTTTTATAAGTTATTCTTTTAATCTTTCTAACATATATACAATATACATATATTTATATATAACCCTGATAAATCTTGATTTAAAGGTAAAACATCAACTCTTTTCAGCTTTGCAGTGACTACCAAAGGCTGTCAGTAATTCACAAGTCCACCAAAGAAACAATAGTCTATGGACTTGACCAGTATTTTTAACACTGTATAATTGGTGTGCAGTTAATTCAACCTCAGGTTTCCTATTGTTACTGACTTTTAAGTATATTATTTGTTTATATCATGTCAGTAGGAAGTCTTCAAAACAACATACAGCGATAGCTAATATTTAAATCTGCCATCATCATTTAAAGCAGAAACCTCTGAGCCAACCCTACTGATATGATATAAAGGGGATATTTTGAGACACAACATTCTCTGTTTCTTAATTAGATGTGGACTAATGTGAAAGATCTTTGCTTTGCGTGATGATCTGAGGTGATGAGTGCTGATTGGCCTTGAAACATAACGGTTGCACAGGTTTACTTCTGGTTAGACATAGACTCATTATGCACACATCCCTGTTTTGAGCAATCTTTCTTCAGGGTGGGAAATTAGTATCTGTTAAGAAATTACTTTTAGTAACACCTACCCCACTTCTAAGCATAGATCTGTTCTAACTCTGAACTGGACAGGAGGGGATAATGTTGACCAGGGAGGCCTCTATGACATCATCTGGTGTTTATTATTTATTTATTTATTTTTACTGCTTACTGGTATGAAATAGTTGTTCCTTCTACCTTGTGCAATTCTTTAAAACCTAATGGCATAGATTGAGACACAGCACTATTGTTTTACAAGACATCTACTGTATCTACTTTGTTGGGGTAAATACCCAGTAACTGCTGTCATAGCGAGAGAACCAGCGCAGGTACTACTCTTCACAGTGTTGCTTTGTTTTTTTTTTTCCTTTTTTGTAATATTTTAACCTACAGAGTAAATTGTTATATATACATTGGAACCAGTTAATGCCCTTAGACAATGTATAGTTGTTTTGTAAAGCAGGAAACACAATGCAGGGGAAACAGGTGCCCAGAAGCACAGTCACAAAGGCTTCGGAAGGTCTAGATACCACTACAAGTCAATGCTGGAGATCACTTCTATGACAATCCATGTTCAAGAGGAATGCTTTAATTTGGAGAAAATACCACTCCCTCCCCCCACCCCCCATATCCCTCCCTCTTTTTAATAATCTTTTCAATTCACTATCAAAAGTCCTGGCTCTTCAGATATACTTTAAACTATAAATAAACACTGCATAGTTCTCTTTTGTTTGTTTTTCTGTTTTGTTTTTTGAAAAAAAATTATTGCAGTACAATTACTCCTGTTTGGAACTCAGTAAGGAGCAAACAGCACAGGAGTGTGGGCGGTCCGAATGGGTCCAGGAGCTGGCCTCAGGAGCGCTGGAGGAAGTGCCGAGGTCTGGAACAGTGTTGCCGCAGGAGCAGTTCGAAGACTGAAGGGAGAGTTCACTGCCACAGCAGCAGCTGCTGCTGCAGCCGCCAGCGGGTTTGGTAGAATTCGAGGAGCCAGCGGCTTTGAAGGTTCTTTTGAAAATACTAATTTCACCTGAAAGAAAAAGGGAAAAAAAAGATAACCAAAATTTTGAAGAATCCATACAGGTAGACTGCTTGAAAAACACATCAGTGAACAACTATAAACATATGTTCATACTTGTGAACTGACAATAAAGGAAATGGAGAGCATAGAGCTTTTCCCTTGGAAGATGGAAGGTAGCTGGAAAGTCAACCAGCAATGATGGAGAGTCCTCCAGGAAAATACTCAGCAACCTTATTTGATTTTATTTGGAATTTATATTTCTGGGAAAAGTATTGATTGTAAATAAGAAAATGAAACTTTCATGCCACCTGTATATTCACGTTGACTTGGGAAAAAAACCTTCTTGAGAGATTCATTTCTCTGGTCAGTGCAATTAGCTTAACCACATACATAAACTGCATGACATAATATGTAGTTTCCTGTGATGTCAGGTACCAGTCAAAGAAAATAGCAATAAAAATTTACCTTGAATAATGAAGTAAAGAAAAATTGTATTCCTCAAATTTGGGCATTTTTTTTCTTTTAGAATATTTTGACAGGGCTGCCGTATTTCCTCAATCCCATGCTAAAAGCTAGTTCATTTTCTGGCTATAACCTGGATGAGATACCTGTTCTCATCAGTGAGAATGTTCCCACATACAGAAACAGCAACATAGTGATAGTTAAGAGGGAAGGAGAGTTTAGATTCTAATAGTAACACAATCCTAACTGCTGTGTTTATTTAAAAATCATTTGCTCGCTTGTCAAAGCTGCCTCTATGCTGAGGCAATATTTAGAGTTATGACTAACGGTGCTGAAATATCAACTCTGTACAGAATTAACCCTCTTCCAATGTAGCTGAAATTGTTTCCGTACAAAAGAGTACAAGCATTTTATTTGCATAAAAATGCATGATCCTACTATAAATTAATTATGTCAACCCACGGTGAAATCTCATAATAGGTGACTGGAGTTTTTCTATATTTCCATGTGTTTGCTGAGTACAATAATAGCAGTTATTAATAAGATCTATCCGAAGGGAAAAAAACACTGAAGTGTACAAATCAGCATATACTATAGATCAGTGCTTCTTAATGCCTCACTGAAACCTGGTTCTCTGTGATAAATGTGATATCACCTAACCAACAAGAGCATAAGTTCATCAATACTAGCTTGAAATATCTAAAAATTTCACAGATTACCCTTAAAGCCTTCCCAAGTAATCTAGGTCAGGACATTACTGCATCTCTAAGTTGTAAAAGCATACGTGGAATCGTCAGGAGAGGACATTTCCTTGGCTATATTTTTGCAAGCCTTATAGAGCGTTCTTGGATAAATACTAAGTAAAAACTAAGCCATGCCCTGAGATTGTGTTTTAAAATCTAGAAGTTGGAACACCAACTCCACTAATTCCACAGGTGGAGTAGAGGTTGGACTCAATATCACTTGTTTGTACTTCTTAGGTACACGTCATTTACTCCATTTAATAACTGGCCTCCTCCCTCCATTAAAAACAGAATACCCATTCAGCAGACCCTGGGCCACGAAAGCCCCATGCTATCCCTCAGGAATCCCAGATGACACTCACCCCTAGTGGATGCGCTGCCTTCTGTAGTTTGTTGTAGGGACTGTACTTCGGTTTTGGGGGCTTCCCAGCCGCTCTGTCTTTGTGCCTTCTACTGCTAATGTGCTTTTAAAAGCAAATGAAAGGGTAACTTTAAAAACTCACCCTAAAAAGATATTTATTTCAAGTATATTTTAACCTGAGGAAAGATAATTATTTCATGAGGCTTCAAAAACACATAAATAAAAGAACACGCACTTTGCCCTTGGATCTCGATACCCCGAGGATCTTTTTTGGTCTTCACTCTGGTCTATTTTTAACAAACAGAAGAATTGATTTTCCTCCAGCTTTTTGTGTTACTGCCACACACATCTCCATTTTTAGAAAAGTGTTTACAAAAGAAATAAATGTCTGAAGGAATTTTATGTGCAAATAAACAAAGATGCCTAGAGAGCCATGAATTTATTTCCATACCAATATTTATCCTTACCTTGGTACTGCCAAATGTCAACCTTTTAAATTCTAAAGATAAATACTAAGATACATAAAGTCAGCAAAATACCATACATATACATGCAAAACCCAGCACAATATAAGAACTTGGCTTTCAGTTAGAAATGTACAAACGATCTCGTCGGAAGGCTATTTATAATACAAATGAGTACGACGTGATTACTCATTTCTCTAGCAGGTGGCTGCAGAGTTTAGAAATAACTACAGCGCAATACCATGTAATAAAGGGCGTCCATTAAAAGAACAGTACAGTGCAAAATCAGTTGTGGTGTATAAATGTCTAAGAAAGTAAAACAGGAACTTTGCAAATTGACCTTTAATGAAAATCAACGTGTTTGAATGGGAAGCCTGGGAGGGAAAAGATCTGATACACGTTCTTCTCCCGCTGTTCACATATAAGAATCGTAAAATCTCATTGCCGACGATTTCCAAAAAGGCTTAGAAGCCACCGCATTTTAGTGTTTCCTCAGCAACTAAAATAAGCATAAATACATAAAGATAATGAATAGAAATTAAGTGGGTGGGTGGGTGGACATGCAGATAGAGGGATGTGTGGATAGAGGAGACATGACGGCATAAATCAAGAGAAAGGAAACGCATACAAGCTGCCTAGGAGGATGCCCCGGGACTGCTGTCAAGCCCAGGCTACTCACTTACACTCACCTGTTTAAGCTGTGTTTCCGAGTTGACGTGCACGTCGCAGATTTCACAGTGAAACGTTTTGTTCTGGAGGCCTGTGTTTCCCTTATTAACCGGTCCTTTGCCTTTGACTCCTGCCCGAGGAAAGGCTTTTATGGTTCCACTTCCGTTTCGCGCCTCTAGCATGGTTTTGTGCTTAGTACCTGTGGGGACAGTAAGAAAAAAAATCAAAGAAAAAGAGGGAGGAAAGCCTTAGGTCGTGTATACCTTCATAAAGACTAAACAACACATTTGGAGGCCTAGAGGGGGTGCAGTTCTTCCAGGAATTACGGCTGAAATATAGTCACAATGTGGACTCTAACAATGTGCTTTTATCACCCTATAGAACGCTATTAAATCATTCATTTTAAAAAAGTTCCCCATTACGAACAAGCGCTATCAATATCGCAGCTAGACCGAAGACCACGGAGGCAAAATTAAGCGGGTGTGCCGGAGCCGAGTTTCCTTTTGATGCTAATAAGCCAGAAATGACAGCTCATGAGGACGGGTAATTTAGTTGCTAAAGGTATAGTTGGCAGTGACGTGTAACAAATGCAATCACCGGCGTCAACACGGTGTGTTTACAGAAGTGGCACTAATTAAATACCCGCTTTCTAACAGAGTACAAACAAGATTTCTTGTCCCCGTGTTCTAGGTTCGCAGAAGAAGAGTAATAGAAAAAGTTCTTAATGAATCTTAATAAAAAGGGCCACCTTAGGACAGTAAAGCGCAAACTGACGGGCTATGCCATATTAAATATAAGCAAATCAGCAAGAACACGAGGGGTGGACTCATGGGCGAGACAGATACGTGATAAATCAATGCTTCATCTTTACTAAGCTATTAACATCATCAGGCTGACACCCATAATTAATCTAAGCCCATTTATCGTCAGTAACATTTTTTTGAGATCACCATAGTGCATATATTTTAGATTGTCTGTTCTGCAAACATTAAAAAAAATGACTCGTCTGAGCCATAGGCCAAACCCCCAGAACTGGAATATTAATGAGGAACATGAGGGGAGCTCACTGGGTCAGTACAGATCACCTCACACTAAGTAAGAGGCAACTACGTGACAGAACTTGAGGGTCAGGCATTCGATACAACTTTACTGAATGTAATTTAAAAAGGTACATTCTTAGAACAGTAATCGCTCACATTGAGTACCAGTATTCCTATGTACAGCTAGTAGAAAGCAAATATGGCAACACATTCATATTAAGACAAGAAAATGATGCCAGCATCTTGTAGGAAGTTTGGAAAAACTGCAATATGGAGCCACTGAACTGGTCTACTGTAGCGGCTGTGATGTGTCACTGAAATCTGTTTCGGGCATTCCCTTGCAATGTAGTATCACAAACATGTGCCACTTTCATTGAATATATGCAAGTGAGAGTGAGAGAAAAATATGCCTTAAAGGGCAAGAAACAAATGTGTAGATAATTGTACAGATGTCCTTTTCCCACCAGATAATTTTATTAATTTTTTTTCTTTGCAACATTTTCATTTAAAAAGAAGAGCACACTCGAGGGCCAACTTATCAACTTATCTTATGACTAAAAAAATAAGATTAATAGTCATCCTGACTTTTTTGAGGGGCTCTTGGTACACCATTCGGTGACATCGTTTGTGTTTAAAAATTGGTAGTGGGTATGTGGAATTTACA
Organism: Ctenodactylus gundi; assembly: GCA_004027205.1. Lineage (NCBI taxonomy): Eukaryota > Metazoa > Chordata > Mammalia > Rodentia > Ctenodactylidae > Ctenodactylus > Ctenodactylus gundi. The sequence goes on along the minus strand of PVKB01001440.1, from coordinate 167,427 downwards.
CATATACACAAGAATCATACATACACACACACACATACTCACACACATACACATAATTAAAAACGTAAGATGAGGGGAGAGACCTGAATTATTAGCTTTAAGTATGAGATTATGATTCATCAGATGGACTTGAATTTTTGTTCATCATAATTTCATGCACTTAGCAACAGATTGTCTTGGACTCTCAGTCATATTTAAATAGCCATTTAACAATTTTACAAGTTCTTAAATGTCGAATAGATTATAAGGCTAGATGTATTTCCTTCAAATACAACTAAAATTAAATACAATGTTTGCTTAACTAGAAAATAATTACATTTTTGAGAAGCAAAATGTACACAAATAATTTAAATATATTGTTTACTCAAACTTATTTTTATTATACCTTCAGTTATTTCAGATGCTCTGCTATATATTTTTTCATATTCTCAAGTACCCTGAGTTACTTATTATTAATAGTTCCAATTTAGAGACAACAAACTGAGCTTTAGAAAGGATAAGTTACTTGAATACAGTCGCAACACAGCACAACTCGAAGTCCTAGATAAGCAGACAGTGGATTGCCTGAGTACGTCCCTAGAAACCCACTAAGCAATTCTAAGCCATCTGGATGTAGTTACATACAAATCTCTCATAGCACTTTTAATTTTCTATTTACATATTAGCATAATCTTTTCTAAAATGGGATTTTAAACGGAGTATTTTAAACTATTCCATCCCTGTTTCTTTCACACAATGCTCTTTTCTCCTTAGCAGAATTTTATGCATCTTGACGCTTCCTACGGCTGAGGCTTTGCAGTGGGCAATGGTATCATGTTAATTTTTTTTCTTAAATCGTTTAATGGTGCATATTGTTTTTACAAATGAATGAGCTTTATTTTCCCAGACATATACATACACCTTTGATTTCAACACTTTGCACAAACCTTGTGAGGCTCCTGCCTACCTGTGACCACTGAACAGGACAGTCGCAAGACTGTTCCTGCATTTGACTTTTTCCACCTCTGAGGACAGAACTTGCAAGAAACCAAGTAGACCACTTTCCTCCTGTCACTGTTAAAGGCTGACACTCTCAGCAGCCTTCATTTGAAGCTTCCTGATTTCATAAAGAAGAAAACATATTCTAAGCACAATTTAAATTCAGGAATTCATAAATCTTCAAGAAATTTAGGATTTGCTTCTTGCTTATTTATTTAACTTTGGCTACTTGAGGAAGCATAGTTGTTTGGATACTGGATGTCGTCTAAAAGCCTTATCTATTTGAATGTATGGATTGCATATGATAGTAAGTGGTGGGCCTGGTCAGGATATGTAGATTACAGGTGTGGGGGGATTACAGATGTGTGGATTAAAAGAAAACATACTCTTGCTTCAGATTCTAGAGGCCCCTGATTCCTTCTTCTTGCGATGTTCTAAGCATCTGTGCACTGCCAGATCGTTCTTTCCATTGCCATGCGCAGACTGAGACCTTTTGAAACAGTGAGCTAAAAGAAACCTCTCCTCCCTTAACTTGTGGATGCTATGTTTTGTGTCCCAACAATTAAAAGGAACTTAAGACAGAAATTGTTAACAGAGTAGTGGGGTTGTTGCTGTAACTGTACTCAATGGTGCAATTTAAAAGCCTTTGGAAATGGTTTGCAGGAGTCTGGGAAAGTTTGAAGACTCTAGGTAAAAAAAGGCTTAGAAGGCTATAAGCTTGGCTTGATGGAGATTTTGGTCAGAGGTCAGAGGTCAGAGGACCAGAATTCTGATAGAAGTGTTGATTGCAAAGGACAAGTTCAAGAAGTTTCAGATGGGAAGAAGGATTTTACTGGCGATTTGTTTAGCTACCACGAATGCTATGTGCCGGCAGAAAGAATGTCAGCAGTTTGCACTTCTGCTGAGAGTTTGCCTAAAACTGAGGTTAAAGGCAGTGATGATCAATCTTGTGGAAAAAATTTTGGAAGAGTCCAATGTTAAAGCTGTCCAATGAGTTCCACTTTAGCTGTTAGCCACCTGTATACTGAAAAGCAGGAAAAACAGAAGAGGGGGAAAAAAAAGACATAATAATGTTTGCGGTTTTGTCAAATTGAAAGTAACCGCAAAGTTGGGCAAAAAAGAAAAAAAAAAAGCAAAATTGCTGAAGAGGTTAGCATTAAAAAGAAGTGAACTACTTGAAATCAAGACTACAGGAGAAATGCCTTGAGGCATGTCAGCAAACAGAAAGATCCCCATCCTTTATCCACTCAAGGATACAAAGTCAAAAGACTTTGCTCGGAGAAGAGTATCCCAGACCCAAGAAGGAAGTGCTTGCCGGAGTTCAGGCACCCAGAATTCAGTCATTCTGGCACTTGAAGTCTGCTTCATCCACGGAACAAGGGAACTAGACTACTGTTCCAGCCAGTAGTAGTTCACAGCATCACACACGTGGTGCTGGCTGCACAAGCATGCAAAATATAGGAGTTGTAGGGTCATGGAGACTTCCACCCAAATTTGAGAAGAAGGCTTTGAAGGATAGGCAGTGCACCCATGGGAGAGCAGTGCACGAAGTTGTGAAAGGAAAGCTGACGGTGCACTGGAGACCTCCGAAATTTGGCGGTGCCCACAATGTGGATTATCTCTGTACAGGAAGGCCACAGGCTATGAGTAGAGCCAGTTCCAAAGACAAGATGTGGCATGTACAGCGAGAGACAATGCCATACAAGTGGAGCCACCAAATGCCTCTGAATTTGCATCTTGCCATCATTTACTCCAAAAGCTAATCACAGAGCCACAGGATTTAGTGGAGCTACAGAATTTAATGCTTGCTCTGCTGGTTTTGATCCTATTTTGATCTGATGGCTTCCTATTCTGCTATTCATTCCTTTTGGAAAAGAAATATTTACCCTGTACCACTGTGTGCTGAAAGTGTTTAACTTTTCAATCAACTTTCAAAGAAGCTCACAGATGAGAGTTTGCCTTAAATCTCATCTCAGAGGAGACTTTGACTTGAACTTTTTAGCAGTGCTAGAACTATGTAGACTTTGATAACTCTTAAAGATGGGTTAGATTCATTTTCCATAAAGAGGTAGCTATGAGTCTTTTGAGTCTTAAAGCTAATAATTTAGTATACATAAAAACCAAAGTGCACAGGCGTGTGTGTGTTTATGCTATTCGGTATATTAGATATCAATTCTTGAGTGCTCTAAGAAATCATTTTTGTGACTGTCTATTCAGAAGCCTCCTATATCAAAAGCCTCCAAGCTTTAAAAAAAATCTTTACAAAAATCCAGGTTAACATTTTTATTTTTCCTTTCCCAATAGAGCATGCATTTTCCATGTTAATTGCATTTATGTTTTACAAAGCAACTTTGGTGTAACTTATCAACAAAAGGTAAGCACTTAGAATAGCACCTTTGCTATCACATGACTGGGTAATGTCCCTGTTATGGCTTGAGTCTGGAATGACCCCCCAAAGCCTCACGTCTTTGGGCGCTGTGGAACAGCTATGGAACCATGCACTGTTAAAGAGATGGAAACTAATCAGAAGGAAAGAACACTGGGGCTTGACTTGGAAGTGGCAGAAGAGCTCTGGGGCTTGACCTGGAAGCTCTTTTCCCTTTCTTAACCACTTCCTGTCTGCCATGTCATAAATAGCTTTCAACTGGCTGCACCTTCACCATGTGCTTCTACACGCCCAGCTGCCCATGAATGCATGGAAACTTTCTGAAGCTGTGAGCTAAAATACATCTTTCTTTTCTTAAGTTGTAGATGTTGGGTATTCTGTCCCAGCACTGAAAAGTTAACGAAGACAGAAATTGTTACTAGAGAAGTACAGTTGCTGTCATGTTTTTACTCAACAATGTGATTTAGAAGGCTTTGGAACTGGTCAACAGGAAGACTTGGGAAGTGCTTAGAGACACACTAGAAAAGCCTTAGAATGCTGTGACTCCAGTGTGATGAAGATTCTGGTCAGAGCTCAGAAGACCAAAATGATGAGAGAACTGCAGATTAGAAAAGTCACGTTCAAGAAGTTTCTGATGGCAAAAAGGATTTCATTGGCAACCGGTCTAGAAATAATATGCATATTCTTTGGCAAAATGTATGTCAGCATTCTGTCTCTGTACTGGAACTTTGCCTGAAACTGAGATCAAGGGCAGTGGAATCGTTCATTGGGTGGAGGACATTTCAGTTTTTAGCCAACTCTATGGCAAAAATAAAAAAAGCAGGGAAAAAAAGCAGAAGAAGATATAAAATGTTCAGTGTTTTGCCAGATTGAAATAGAACTCAAGTATGGGGCTGACAAGTACATAGATGTTAAAGAGATTAAGCACTGAAAAGAAGCCAAGTACTTGAAATTAAGGCTCTAAAAAGATGCCCCGAGAGGGGTCTCAAGAACCGGAAGACGTTACTCTTTAGGTGGAAAGGCAAAGAACTTTGCTTAGAAAAGAGACTCCCCCACCTAAGAATCCGGCAGGGCAACCTAGGAAAGCAAATTCCTCTGTGGTCACCATGGTGGTAGGGGTCAGGACCACTGCTATATCTAGGGGCAGACCCTGGTGTCATCCACATGGTGCTGGCTTGACAGGAATTTAATGTAAGAGTTAAGATCATGAAGGCTGCAAACCAGATTTCAGGTGAGCCCTGGGAGCCTAGGCCTGGGGAGGGAATTGTGTGAAGTTGTGATGGAGAAGCTGCACTGGAGACCCCAGAAATTTGGAGATACCCGAAATGTTGAGTGTCTGCTGAGGAAGGCCATAGGATATGAATAAAACCCAATGGAGAATCTATGGAAATTGCATCCAGAGGCAACACTGCAGCGGCAGGGCCACTCAAACCCTCTGGAGCTCACGTCTTGCCAGTTTGCCCTGAGTGCTGGATACAAAACTAGAGGATTTAACCTGTATCTTGCTGTGATAAGAGCTTGTTTTGGTCTAGTTTCTTTCTGTCTCCCTGTCCCTCCTCCCTTTTGGAGTGGGCATGTGTACTCTGCGCCACTGTGTGTTGGAAGTGTTAACTTTTCTTTGATTTTCACAGAAGCTCAGAGGAGACACCAGACAGGGATTTTCTTTTAGCCATGGTATAACTGTTAATATTCTAGCATCTCTTGGAGAAAGATTAATGCATTACATATAAAAATGTGAACATGTGTCTCTTGGGGGCCAGGGGCAGAATGTTCTGGCTTGGACCTGTATTGTTCCCCAAGTCTCATGTATTTGGACGCTGTGGAAGCTTTGGAACCATGTTAAGAAGTGATAGCCGGAGTTGGAGGAAGGGATAGGGAGGGGTGGGAGGGTCAAAAATGGGAAGGGATTGTAAAGTTGATACGATGCGTACGTGCACGAAATACCCAAATTCATTGTAAATACTATGTATTACATATGTACATTAACAAAAATGATGGGAAAAAAGAAGTGAGGTCTGGGAGCTGGAGGAATGGCACAATGGTTAAAGAGCTTGCAAGCACAAGTCCATGAGTTTGATTCTCCAGTACCACTTAAATCCAGGCATGGTGGTGCATGCTTGTAATCCCAGCACTGAGGCTGAGGCAGGAAGATTGGCCTGGACTACATAGTGACTTCAGGACAAGCCTGAACTACAGAGCAAGATCCTGCCTCAAAAAAAAAAATGTTATGTCTGGTGGGAAGGGGTAGAACATTGGAGGGTTGGCCTAGAAGTTGTGTTTCAGTGGGGCTTGATGTGGCAGGGGCAGAACACTTAGTCCTGACCTTGGAAGGGTTAGATCATTGGGACATACCTGGGATGATATATGCTAGTTCTGTTCTTCCCTATTCATTTGACGTTGGCTTCTTGTTTGCTATGCTGGGAACAGATTTCCTTTGATAAGGCCTCAGCCATGTCCTTCTACCATTGCCAACTGCCCATGAATGAACCGAAACTTTATGAAACTGTGAGCTAAAATATATCCTTTCTTCCTTAAGTTGTGAATGTTGGGTATTTTATCCCAGCAATAAAAAGCATATAAAACAGACCCATGATTAATTGATTAAAATTGATTATATGATTAATTGATTAAAATTTATTATTTCTGTTAATTTTCTGGTTGAAAGTATTATGGTGATTTATCAGGAATGGCCCCAAAATCCAATTTGCAGAAGTGAGGGCAGAGATGAGAAAAAGAGAAATCTAGGATGGAGGAAAGGAAAGCTTTGTTTATAGTATCAAAAAGATTCTAGAGGGGAAGTTGTGAAGTCTGAATGAGAAGGAAACACTGGTACAAAAGGACCTAAAGAGCAGAGAAAGCCCAAGGAAGAGCTCTGTAGACCCAGGAACCCAGAGGGCAGAGTGCGTGGCTGAATCTAATGTGATATGCACATGATATCATGGAATCCATTCAGCAGTGACCCTTGCAATCCAACATGGCAGGAGAAATATCAGACAACCAGATAATATTTCCATCAGAATGCCCTGAAACTCTGAGTGGAGAGAATTAAGTCTTTCCATGCTGCTTGGTAGATGTGCCCTAAGCAGTATTTCTGCGCATCCAGCCTCAGGTCTTTGGGGAAAAAAAAAAATCAACAGGGCCCTTACAAGCATAGAAAATGCTGCATTTCTTTTATCTCTAAAGATCTCCACATAATTCATATAAATAGAAAAATTAGCCTGGTGTGATAATACACAATTTCAATCCCAGCTCCTTGGGAGGCTGAGCAAGGAAGAACCTAAGTTTGAGGCCTTACTGGGCAGCCTTGTTTCAAAATAAAAGTCTGGATATGTAGCTCAGTGCAAGGCCCTGGTAGTAATCCTTCACACTGAGAAAATAAGAAGCTAATTAGCTATGTTTCCATAATATAATGGGGATATGAAGCTGGTATTTGTAAAAGAAGCAGGTTTTTTTTTTTTTTAATGTGAGGCTTGTTTGTTTTTAAGCTTTTTTAAATGAAAGTAACAAGTACTCTTGATAAAAAATTACTTTATTTTTTGAGACAGGGTCTCTCTCTTTGTAACCCAGGCTGGTCCTGAACTCAGGATTGAGCCCAAGCTAGCCTTGGACTCAGGGCAATCCTCCTACAACAGCCTCCTGAGTGCTGGGATTGCAGGCGCTTGCCAGCATGATTGGGTTTATGTGGTGCTGGGGAACCAAACTCCAGGACTTAGCACTCACTAGGCAATTGCATTAACCACTGTGTCATTCTTCCAGCCCTCTTGGCACAAATTTAAAGAGCTCAAAAGGGCCTGAAGTGGAAGTTAGCTGCCTTCCTAACTCTCAACTTCAAATGCCATGCTCTCAGTAGGAGTACACGTGTAAACATTTAGATTGGTTCTAAACATCAATGATTCCTGTGAGACAAGGTCAGGAAAGGTAATAGAGCATGAATATTCTACAGTTTTGCACATGAAAATATGCTTTATAAGAACAGTTGTGCAAAACTATATGGGCAGAAAGTGTATCTTGACACATTTCTGAAGTTGTTCATTTTATTAGTGAGTGAGAGGTTAGCAGACGTGAAACGACGGATGCCCGAACACTCTCAGGTATGGAAGCCTTCTCTTATTCATTTACTACCACAATCCCCCAAACATATTTCTGAATTACAGCTCTAGTCTCAAGTGTAGTTAAAATTTCTATGACCTTAAAAATCTTCTGTGCTTGCGTAGATATACATTGGTCTTTAGCTATGTGGCTCTCCAGCACTTGAAAGCTACTTCAACTAAGGAATTGGGCTTGAAATTAAACTGAAGTGTCACCTGAGGCCAGTGATGCTATATAAGATACTCCAGTTTTGTGCTCAAGGATGCTCTTCAACGGGTAAATAGGACAAGCAGGAAGGATGTGGCAGGAAGCTTTTCATTACTATCATAGAATACTTGAGATAATCCACTTAGAAAAGGTATATTGGGGCTCACTATATTATAGGTTTCCATCCTTAGCTCGATATTCTTGGGCCTGTGGTGAAGCACCACATCATAGAAGGCCAGGGAAGGAAAGGGAGAAAAGAAAGAAAGAAACAAGAGTCTCATGATCCCTTTTTCCTTTGGTACACCCATGATGACTTGAGGACTTCCACCTTCTAAAGGTCTCACCACTTCTGACTCGCATCACACTATGGGACCAGGCCTTCAACACGCGGGCCTTGGAGAAACATCTAAGATCCAAACTATAGTCAAGTGTAAGGGTGAGAAGTGTGTGTGTGTGTGTGTGTGTGTGTGTGTGTGTGTGTGTGTGTGTGTGTGTGAATCATTTGTAGAGAGATTTTAAAAGGCATAACAACACAATTGTGATAGAAAGTTCTCTATATTTTCAATCAAACTGAAGCCTTTCTATTACCACAGTACAAGATAAACTGAAATTGCAGATAATCTTTGGGCCTTAATAATAACAGGGCCATGAACACTGGCCACAGCTGATAGGTTTAAGGAAGCTTTTCACATGATTCAATTCTCTGCACATTACATGCCTGGACAGAGTCACAAACTTGACATAGGCTTCCTGATAGCAATACTCCAGTTGTGCTCGTATTTGTGTTCTCAGGGCCTACATACAGTAGGTAGTCAGTGAAGTTTGAGACACAAACCTTGAAATTCTTTTCATTTCTATCAAGAGTTATGAACACAGGTAGCAAAACTGTGCATGTGAAAATTTGCCTCTTTTAGCTCATCTTTGGGGTCTTTTTGTGCCCTAGTGTCTTCTGTTATTAAAAAAGGAGTTATCTGCTTTATTGAAGTGTTATATTAATTAAATGCATTTGCTGTTTTAAGGATTATTTTTGGTGTCCTGTGTGCTCAATAAATTTTAATCAATTGTCTTTTCTTTGTCAATACTGTTGCTTTTATTAAAGGTTTAGAAACCTCTAAGCATTTTAAAATTTAGTACTATTTGTCCATTGATAGTAGTATTTTCTTTATATTAAAACTTAATGAGGAATAGAATACCTCTGTCTAGGTATATAAAAATTTGAATGAGCTTAGTGAAAACTACTAAATATTAGTGCTGAGAAATTATCTGAAAAATATGCCCAAATTAGTAATAAGTTTTAACTATAAAACATTTCAAGTTTTTTTTTTAATTTAATGTTGTGAAAACCACCAAACTGAAATAAACAAGTATGATGAGCTGGGGAATTTCCTTAAACAATAAAAACAAACCATCTCTAAATATCTGTGTTTATCACATACAAATTTAAATGGGTGTTTTAGCTTTATTGAAAAGTCTAGGTCCTGTTAAGGTACTTAAAGCAGTTACAGGCTCCCTTACAGAACCTCTGTGTCAGCTCTGAAGAGCTACCTGCCTGCCCATAATCTTCAAATGTCAAAGCATGAATGCCTCTTTTCAAATTCTGTAATCCAGTGCTACGGAACACTCCTTAATAAACTACCACTTCACAAGATTACATGTTAGTGTATTAAGACAAACAAACATAATATAACACTATTGATCACTGAATAGTTCAGCACATGTAATGTTTGGGGTGAAAATTATTTTCTCCAAATTTGCTTTAATCAGATGTATAGGATTAAGAGCACATTGTTCAAGAATTAAAAATTCTGAATGGTCCATGGTTCCTACAAGGATCGCAGTGGCTATGCGCAGGCATTGTTTTATGTATACACATAGGTATTTCCAGTGTCTGATGGGTTAAAAAAATGAGTTATTATTAGGCTGCATAAGAATCAGCTCATCACTTTGCAGCCTGGTTACTTCTGATGAAAATTCATATTGAAACATAATTGCCCTCCCCCACCCCAAGAATTGAGGCTGGAAACCAAGGCTTTGTTCTGAGTTACATCCTAGGCCTTCTCCCCTTTTGTTGTTGCTGTTGTTGTTGTTTCGTTTTTGACACATTCACTTAGGCTTGTTTGGAGCTCAGAATCATCCTGACTCATAGAGTATCGCGATGGTAAGTGTATAAGTGTGCAACATCTGCATGGTGAAGTCTTTTTGAAGTTATTTCAGAGAGACAGGGGTGATGGCAGACAGCCCTGGACCTCTAAGAGTGGAGCAGCGATTGTAGTATCCCCCGAGTGAAGACAATAAGGGAGTTTGTCCAAAGAGAATTTAACAAAATAATAACTAAGTAAACAAAAAGGGCTCGATAGTCTGACTTCCACTAGCACTGTGAGATGTAAGCTCTAGATAATTTAAGAAATGAGAGACACTCTATAAAATATTTTGTTATATTTTTAAAAAATCAATGTGATTACTACTGAGATTTGATATATATTTAGTAAGGTCATTATTATTTTCCGGTCAGAGATGTCACATGACACCTCTGAACATACACTCAAATTCAGCTATAAATTTTTGTTTCATTAGCAAATCATAATAGCTCCAAAGACTGAGCTCCCAAGGGCACAATGAAAGTATACGGCCATGAGCAGTGCTATATATCATTTAAGAATGTGAACAGTAGATTAGAAACAAGCAATGATAGCACAGTGATTATGAAAGTGAAAAAAGGGAATTAGAGTTATTGAGTTCTGTCATTTTCTCTGACCAGTTGAGGTTTTGATGTTTTAGGCAGTGCAATGGACTGTGAGCTGGGAGGTTAACAGCTTTGTCCGGAAGCTCCAGCTACCATGTTGGTAATTGGCTAGATAATGCCTCCTAAGTTGGCTCTCTTCCACTTCATCTTCTATGTTTTCCCACTCTCTTAACCCATGTCCTTTCCATCCCTAAGAAACTATTTGTCCACAAATCCTTTCCTCGATGTCTTTTTCTGCTAGAACTCAAACTCAAATCATTCTATGTTGAACCTATGACTACTGCTCTTCTTCCTGACAAAAACATAGGCACATAGGGAGGCTTGTTCGTCACATTCACCTCACGGATGTCCCTATAGCACACTCGAGGGGAAGTATCCAGGAGAAGCCACTGGACAAGCAGCAGTTGCATGAAAACAGCAAGAATTTCATTCACATACATGTACATCTAGAGAAAGTCCCAGGCATAATGTGCCTCTCAACATGTTTGCAGTTACACATAACAGAGCTGATCAATCTACAGGTCAAATACAGTGGATGAAGGACAGCAAAGTCGACTGGAATAGTCTGTTCTTCCTTTGCTACTTCTAGTCCTAGCACAGCTCACAAATTAGAGTCTAGGGCAAGATAGAAATGACCATTAGGCTGGAGAGTTAGCAAAATCATCTCTGATTCAGAGAGGGAATCCCAGGGACAAGGGCGCTGGAGAAGCATTCTGGGAAGCAGGGAAAGTGGCTGCAGAATTCATTCTGGGCTGTGGATGTGTTCCTATAGAGACTCAGGTTAGAAATGACTACTCCATTCACCTCCTTACACTATCTGACGCTAGTGCTGTGGTCATTCTTAGCTCTTCCTGCAGGACACTCTGAGGATACTTTTCATTTTCCAAATTTACTGATTCCCAGGTCCTGAACATAAGGCATCAAAATCCCCAAGTAAAGTGCCTGGATTTTTAAGAAATTTTTTTCATGGGTAATTTGGACCCACAAAGAAAGGATAAGAACCATAAAACTGGCATAAAAAAATGTGGACACGATGCAATGCAATCAAGTAAGAAATATTTTCATTGTTTCCTTGTCTGATGTTCCTGGCAATAATTCAGAAATCTCCATAATCCTTATAAATAAATTCCAACCTCAAGTGATATCTGTCAAAAATGATATCACTTTGAAATGAATGTATTTCTCTGTCATTACGAGAATGATCAAGAGTTCTTGACAAAGTGGCTTTCCAATGTTCATACGCCTTAAGTATCCAGGAAAGTATCGGCATGTGGAAACACATGGCAAGGCTGCCTGCTGTAGATTCTGACTTGGAGCCAAGTGCTTTCCTGCGTTTCTCAGCTCCTCAACTCATGAACTTCCCTTGACTGCAGTTAATATATGCAGGGAGAAGATAAGTGCCGAAGGAATTGTTCTCTATCAGCAATTACTCCTTACAGTCTTGAAGTCAATACTTGCATATTACCAGTGGTGTACAGTGATTGGCCGGTGGCTCAACATACAGCTGCAATATTAACTCTGGGCATGATTCACAAATAATTCTTCGATTATAGTTGCTGACAGAATCCTGGCAATGAGCCCAGTCTTTCAGAGAAAGTTGATCTTGGCAATCAACCTAATTTTCAGGGAAAAGCTGGTATTTGTGTGTCTGCTGTGTGTGTGTAAACCTACACCCCCACGCACAGAGAGAAAGAGGCAGAGGGGTGTGTGTACATGATAATACTCACACCCACACTTGCACCCAGCAAACCAGCTGCACGGAACCAAAATATACCATGAGAGCATTTTATACCAGTTGTAAGTAGTTTTTTCCTTTCTATTTTAAATTTTAGTATTTAAATGACAAAGACTTGGGTTTGAACCATAGTTCTGTCTGGTCATATGTCCTTCCTGCCCTGAGTCTTAAACAAATGTAAAAAAAAATCTTTAAATTTCAAGAAGAGTAATTAAATATTGTATTTAGAGGTGAAAGTTTAATGGGTACACATAATAAATGCTTTCCTTTTATTAATCACTTTGAGTTTTGAGGCTTAATCTGAGTTTCCTGCACACTTGCTTAAAACTCTACTACTGAGGTACATCTAAACCCAAATGTTTTTCTAAGATTAATTGGCCAGATCACATAGATTTAGTCTAAAATTATTGTTTTTCCATAAAGATTATAAGAGTTGTAACCAAAAGGGCATGATTTATGTAAACACATTTTACAGCAATATCATGGGTACAATTTTGGAAAACATTTAAAAGCAAATAAAGGCATGGAAGTGCATAAGCCACCTACAAATCATATATGAATGCAAAACACATTTTAGAATCAACTTTTATCTCTTACTGTTTAGTAACACACACACACACACACACACACGCACACACACACGCACAGACACACACACACACACACACACAGTCCACAGCTTGTGAGCCCTGAACACCCCCCTTGTCCCCATGTAAATGACGTTTTACTTGTCATACTTGTCATTTATATTATTTAATGGTTAATGAATTCCATGTAGTAATTGCCAGTTTTCTGCAGCCCCAGTGTCCCCTGCTGCAGAAGATCTAATCTATTCAGAGGAAGATAATGGCAGAGCTGAGAAGACAGAAAAGAAATGGCTTTGTCTCACCGCTGTTGTGTGCCTCTAGCTGTGAGGCAGAGTTCACAGCAACCTTGCACAGAGAACAGTACAGGAGCCGCTTCGCCTTCTCTTCCTCGGTCTCCGTGGAAGGACATGAGCTATTGCCAGTGGCCGCGGTTGGGTTTGCTTCCACTTTGGAGGGGATCTCAGTTGTCATAACACTGCTTTTGCGGATTTCCACACTTGTCGTTGATATTGCTGGTGTCCCTGTGGTACTGTCTGCATTCAAAACAGCAAAAGAAAAGGGGGGACGGGACACAAGGGTGTTATCTTTCCTCATCTGAAAATGCATCACTAATACCACATTCTGTCAATAAACGATTAGAGTGACAAGCAGTAGCTTCCTGTCAAATGTGCATCCATGCCTTCATGAGAGTATTTAACATAGGAAAGCGCAGTTTATTGTATATACTGAAATAGAAAATTCAGATGAATCACCAAAATACACATAAATACAATTTTAAAAGATTCCATGGGATAAAGAAATATACTACAAATTCTCTTAACATGTTACTTTAGCATAATAATATTTGCAATATATTGTACTCTACATATGCGTTTCCTCATAGAGAACTTGTAAAAATTGAAATATGTTTCTATTTCTTTCTCACTACTTGTCATATTATTTTCATCTATCTATCTTTCTTTAATTAGGGAAATAGGTTGGGTTTATTGAATCAGGCCTGTAATCCCGGCACTCTGGGAGGCTGAGGCTGGAAGAGAGGTTCTAGCCTAGCCTGGGTAACTTAGTTTAACCCAACCCTGGATAACTTCAGTAACTTAGAGATTTAGCAAGACTCTGTCTCAAAACAAAACAAAAAAACAAAAACAAAAATAAATAAAGGTAAAGAAAAGAAAGCAAACAATAGGTTGGGGATGTAGCTCAGTGTGAAGGCTTAGGACTCAAAGGCCAGTGTCAAAAGAAAGAAGGAAAGAAAGTAACAAAGGAAGAGAGAAAAAGAAAAGAAAAGAAATACAGATACTTTGGTATATGCTTAGGGAAAAATATGGAACCCCAGTATTAGGATTTCTATGTCCAGATCAGATGTTCAACATCATTAGCCATCAGAAAAGTGCAAATCAAAACATCACTAAGATATCGTCTAACTCCAAAGAGAATGGTGTATATCAAGAACCCAAACAGCAGTCAATGCTAGTGAGGTTGCGGGGGGAAAGGAACCCTGTTACACAGCTGGTAGGAATGTAAATTGGTACAATCACTGTGGAAAGCAGTGTGGAAATCCCTTAGAAGGCTGAATATAAATATCCCCTTTAATCCGGTGATTCCTCTTTTTGGAATCTTTTCAAAAGAGTTAAAACCAAAATATGATAGAGATATGTGCATACCTGTGTTCATAGTAGCACTATTAAAAATAGCCACAATGTGGAAGATACCAAGATACTCACCAACAGACCAATGGATTCAATAATTATCTTAGATGCATACAACAGAATACTAATCTTCTATAAAGTCAGATAAATTTGAGGCTATTGTATGTAAATGGAAGCAACTTGAGATCATCATACTCAGTGAGGCAAGCAAGATGAAGAAGTTTAAATATGTGTTTCTCTAATATGAAAAGCCCAGAATGCAGTCATTTTATAGAACCAAATGGGGGTTCAAATGGGGAATTGGGGGGAGAGTAAAGGTAAGGGAAGGCCAAAGGGAAAGGGACTGTAATTTTGATGAGATATATATGTGCACCAAATACACAAGTCTATTTTAAACATTATGTATCTCTCACACAAACACACATAACATGGGCAAATTTAAAAAAGAAAATTATTGTTCTATTAGCAAAGAAATGTAATTAAACACCAAGTACAAAAATGAGCAATATCAAAATAAGAGGAACTCCAGTCTCCATATTTACTAAATGCCCACTGTGCACACAGGGCTGATTGCCAGAAGTTTGTCGCTGATAAACTCGAACTTATCAATAGTCACTATCCCCAGGAATTGCCATGCCAGTCACACCACAGTAATGTCACTTGGAGAGTTTCATGACCATGAAACTGTTGATGCACTGTAACTCAACAACCCCTTTGGCCCTCACATCTGATACTAAATCTGGAGGGATCAAACTTCAAAGCAAAAGTACCTTGTCCTAATTTCACCTGAGTACACACACTTCGCCTCCCAAATATGAAGTGTGGCTAAAAAGTATAGGCATAATGTCTTTTAAAAAGTAGAATAAAAGAAACTTTGCCATTAACCCCACATACAAAATCTCCATCTCTTCCAGCCACTTCCTGAGGCAGTCCTTGATGTTCTCTTCTGTGTCTTTAGTTGTTCTGTCATGGCTGCCTCAATGTCCCGAAATCCATCCTAAATATTTACCTTTCATAGTCAACCGGACTTTGAAGAAGAGCCAGAATTTTCAAGTTGGCAGATCTGGCAAAGAAGGTGGATGAAGAAACAACATGATATCTTATAGGCCTGTCTGTCCACTGGGTGTCACTCAGTACTGCATCCGTTGTAAAGACACGAAAAAGGACTGCCAGAGATGCTTCAGAAAGAGGGAACTTAAAACGAAAAACAAACTGAAAGAGGGGGGTACGGAGGGAGGGAGGGCGGGGTGAGTAGGGGGAGGGACGAAAGGAGAGCGGGAAAGGACTTGTCACTTTGACAAGATACGTCGGTGCACAAAATGCTCAACTTCATTGTAAACCTTAAATTTTGCACTTATACATATCAATAAAATGGGGGGGGGTGGGGGAAGAGGTAAGAATAATGGAATCAGAGTGTTCAAATAGAGAGATAGTATTGTGAGGGATATTAAAGAAAACATGTCTTTCATTATAGTAATTTTTAAAAATTTAAAATTAACATATATTCAAACACACCTCATATGTCATTTACCATGATACTGCAATGTTTTTCGTTCCCATTAAGTATTTGTGAATGAACTCTAAATTTATATCCCATGTACTGGTATGCTTCCTCCTTCTTCTGGTCAGCTCTGCAGCTGTTCGGAACTGCGTATCCTAATCACCCCGAGGTTGCCGCCCCAAGTCCTGCTGCTCCAGACCATTTCATATGACAATCATGCACGCTGTTATGGCCAATCTTTTAGGCCACACTGAGAAGTTCCTGACAAGTGTGTTGGGCAGTGAGTACAATGAACAGAGGTCAGGTGTCTCCAATGCTGTTTACTATTTGTTAGCTTATGCTAGGAAGAGTTGACTGCCATACAGATGACTTTAACCTTCAATTTTCTAGTTATAAGGGTGAGAATGTGGGTGGAGGTTTCGCACGGCTACTTTCCTAAGCCTGGCATTAGAAACACTAGTATGATGGCAAAAATAAGCTCTTATTAAGGGTTGTTCAATGAAACAGCTCCACCCTATCTTGTTCCCTTTGCCTGTCATTTCATATCCTTTTAATCATTTCCTTGAGGTTATCAGCTAAGATCAATTAAATTTTTCTCTTCAGTGTAATGAGAAATATATATCAAATCACATTTTTAAAAATATCATACTACAAATCAATTTCTCACACAAGTAAATAAAATTATTTTCATACCTTTTTTGTTGTTTTTAGAATGTATTTATCTGTTTGAACAGAGAGGTCCGCTTTCTGAATAGTTTTTACTTTCCTGATAAAGTTCCATTATTAAGACATCAGGTAATAGCTCAAAATATTTCTGAGAACCTCCAGATGACATAAACCTTAAGATGGTCCTATAAATATTCATTTTCCCCAATAAATCAGAAATACATTTTTGAAAACATGAGTATACATGCCTTCAAGTAAATGTTTGCCAATTTTCCAAGTAAGTGTTCTATGTACTTAAAATAATTTTATATACTTGGAGTTTGCTTTTAACTTTCACATAAAACTATGAATATAGGAAATTTCAAGAGTAAAGGAATTTTCCTAAGGTCACACAGAGTGATAATAGTAAGCTAGCAAAAAAATATTTCATGCACTGAGAAAATTGGGACTTTTGAAAAAAAAAATGCTGTGAATGAATGATGACAATCTTGTTCATGACTGGGTTTGTCCAAAGAAAGACCAAAAGCAAAGTGGGCGAAGGCCACTAAATTGTTCGCAGTAACAGTTCTTTGAAAAATGACAAATGTAATGACAGATATTGTATTCCAACTCAGTGTGGCACACAATGAAGCCAGGGTGTGTTGCTGTGGGTACTTCTTTCATTAAAATCCACCATGGTAAAGATTTCTCTAGCAATGTGCTATTTCTAATCACTTTTGTTCTGGATTGTCATGTTTGGATCTGAAAACCGCACACAGCATAGATCATGCTAATCCTAAGCTAACTTCCTTATTTTTAGCATAGGATAAACAAAACCATAGATAGCCTAATCCCCATGACAGCTACATTAGTGTTTCTCCTGACTCCAGGGGATAATGTACATTTATATCAAAGATGCCATGAGATTAGAGACACTAACATTTTCTATGTGGAGGGCTTAGAAAAATATTAACATTTCTTTAGATAAGTTCCTTGCATAAGTCAGGCATGCAGGAATTAATATAAAATGCTTTACTGGCCACATTAACTTTTGGTAGCATATTTAGACCATAAGCAGAACAGACATTCTAATTTTTAAGATCGCAGTTAACTTGAAAAAAAGGGCAAAGCTCTATTTTTATTTTAAATGTAATATATAGCTCTTGACCTTATAAAGGTCAGATTACAATTAATTTATAATGGGACATGGATATTTCTCTTATCTTTGCTTTATGTGTGCTGAAAGAACCTTTAGGTTTCAAACAAGGAATTAAGGTAAATACATATTATTCAAAGAAAATCAACTTCTCTATACATTACACCCAAAAATCACAGACAGCAAAGAGATTTTCCTTAACATGGTACATTGAACTACAAACTACATAAATTTTTTATCTGCACACTCAACTAAAATCTTAAATCAGTAATCATGTTATCACATAATGTGATGAAAATTGCCTCTGTAGTCTTCCTCGCTCAAATCCATAACCGCTGTCCAGTGAAGAAAGCAAGCCTGTATTTCAAGGCAGTCTACAAATTCCAGGCCAGTCCTCCTCAAAACTAGCAAGGTCATCAGAACAAGGGAAGTCTGAAAAACTGTCACATTGTTGAGAAGCCTAAGGAGACAGCCAACTAAATGTAACATGGAGTGCTGCATGGAATCTTAGGACAGAAAAAAAAGGACGTTTGACAAGATGTAAGAAAGAAACATGAATAAAGTACCTCTGTTGTTTCAGGACTGCTTCACCGGGAAAGCATGTACCAGAGTCACGTGAAATGTTAACAGTCGAGAAGGGAAACTAGGTAAGGGTGTGTACAAAACTTGTTACATTCCTGCACCATTTTGCAAATCTAAAATTACCCACCCCCAAAAGGTTGTTGCATTAAAAAATGAAATTAAAACTAGCTAATAACTAGGTATGACTCCAGTTGCTTGTAGATTTATCGTCAAAGAGGACCTTAGTGTTTTTTTAGTATCTCTTTCTTGATTTTCAGAAAGGAAAGTTTTGCTAAAATTCTCAAGGTCACAGTGAACTCTGTAGTAGAAACTGAGACTTGATTTTACACAGCCAGTTCTAAATCCAGAGTTTGTAAACCTCCCTGCAATGAATGACTCATGCTTTCAAACTTCATTCCATCAACATTCACTAAGCTACTCTTTTGCGCTAAGTTCTATGCTAAGCTATGGGGGATAAGAACATAGACCACGCACTTCACGGAATAATGAGACATTATGCAATGACTTGAAATAACAATCACCATCACACACCTAAACCTTAATGTGTTTGCTTCGTTACTGTATCATTGTACTAATACTTTATACGAGCTAGGCACCAATTTTCCCACATACACATATTTATTGAATTAAACCAGTAAACAAGAAAATAATAACTCAGAATTTTAGAAGCCCTTTCAAACCATTTGTTGTAGGTAATAATTCTCTCAAAAATTCATTAGGTGCATATTACCTTTATCTCCATAATAAAGAGGACATTTAGTCATGGAGAAATTTGGGGACTTAATCAAGTACCAGAAACTGCCAGTGGTTAAGAGTTTGGCTGAGTTGTACTTGCTGTTTATTTTAATTAATTCATTTTAGTGAAATTCAGATTTTCTTGTAAGAAAACATGAGTTACTTGCGAAACATCATGCGTGCTGAAAGATAACATTTTAAATATTTGACGTACACTACAACTAAACACGGCGTGAGCTCCAGCTGATCCTGCACATCAAATCATCTATCTATGCTTTGTACAATGTGGTCTGAATACACTTCAGCATTTTTCATTCCTTCTTTCTTTGCCCAAGGAAAAGAAGAAAAAATAGGACAATGATTCACTTTCCTTAGCTTTTCCCAAAGGCTGATTCAGACTTCTTTGCACTGTTCAACCCATGACATGAGGAACAATATATGGGACAGGGAGTTGGAAATAAGGGCTGAGAATCAGCGGGAAAAGAAAGGTTTGAGCTTGTATTTTTGTGCCGTTTTTCTGCCAGTGCCCTGTAGCAAATATTCATTATTGCAACTGCCACTGCTTGGCATTGGCATCAAAACAGATTGCTAACATGCTGTGGAATGGGCTTTAGTTGAAAATGAAAGGAAACACGTGAGTACTCAGGGCAGCCACTCGTGATACTTCCTCATCATGTACAAACACACTGTAAATATCTTTTTTTTTTTGGAAGTTCCAAAAGTGTAAGGAAGGATTACAGAAAATATCAGAAACTGGAATTCTGGGGGAAAAAAGATACTGTAACCAAGTTATATGGTCTGGCTGAGAGAACTATTCCTCGAGCTGTGGACTTCATAATCCAAGCGGGCAAATCATAGCTGTAATTTCAGGCACCTTCCAGGTAACAGGGATGAAGGCATGGCCCAAAGATGCTCATCATGTTTGAGCGTAGACCAAAGATTCAGAATTACATTCAGTTCGGTTTCTTCTTCCCTTGGTGAATTCCAGCCTCACTCAGACTTGCTAGAACCTGAGTTGGACAGCTGCACTACCTTAAACTCACTGACTTTTTTTTGAGATAGGGTCTCTTTCTGTAGCCCAGGTTGGTTCTATACTCACTAGGGAAACCAGGGTGGCCTCGGACTCAGGGCAATCTTCCTGCCTCAGCCTCCCGAGTGCCAGGATTACGGCATGCACCACCATACCCAGCTTCTGTGGTACTGGGGAATGGAATTCAGGGTGTTGTGCTGGCAAGCACTTCGACCACTGTGCCATTCCTCTAGCCCCAATGCTGAAGTTAAAAAAGGTGCTTCATGACAAACACACACACACACACATATGCACACACACACACACACACACATGCAAAAACATAATTTACAACGACAAACATCTTTAGGAAGTATTGCCAGTGGTTTCTTTGCCTTTGATTTTATGTAGTTTAACATGTGCTGAATAAGCACAGTGCCACACACCCTGGAAGGAGTGGACCAAGCACTGGCCTCTGCATTCTTCTTTTAAGGGATTAATGCAACACAAGCTACTGGAACATGACGCTTTCATTTTTGCATTTTTCAGTCTTGTAAAAAATGTTTACACAAATTCCACTAATTAGTTGAATAAGTAATAGGACTTGTAAAAAGGGTAAGAAGGAGGGATTCAACGGATGACCAAAAAGCCAGAGATCGAGAGATCATACGTGTGTGTATGCATGTGTGCATGTGTGTGTGAACACATGTGTAGGTGAACATGCTTATGGGTATGTGGGTATGTTACAGAGTCTATGTTTAGCTGGATGTGGCCATGTGGCTATGTGTGTATCTATATGACAAATGACATGAAGGTGAGAGAAAGAGAGAGAGAGAGAAAAACAGAGAGAGAGAGGAAGAGAAGAGAAAGTGTTGAGATACAGGAGAAAACCAGCCACAGTTTCCATCAGGAAATCAGACAAAGAATGATTGTTTTCATATAAATTTAGCAAAAGCACCCCACCTTATCAAAATACATGTCTATTCAAATATATTCACCAACCTCTTCCTATCCTACTGCCAAGAAAAGTTCTGCTAAAGAGTATAGTTGTGGGATGGGCTTCAAACTGCCTGAAAGTCCTGAGTCCACAAAAAGAGGTTGGAAAAGAACCCAAAACGCCCTCCACATGTGGGGTACTGATTTGCGTGAGAGCCATCACTACCCAGAACTCCAGGCCTGGGGTGAAACTTCTGTTCTGCTTCTGCAAGACTGTTTTGATTTTCAGTAGGGCTCAGGGCTCACTCTGATACAGAGATGCTTTACTGTCCATGTCTGGGGAGCAGATTGTGGGGCTACTGGGTGAAAGGCGATAAACAGATGCGTACCACTCATGTTTTTGTCCTGGCCTTGGACACCTGCTGCTAATCACTGGGGGTTAAGAAAAAGAAGTGCAACACATTTTCTCTACAAAAGAGTAACAGAGCTGGAATGAAGTAAAAATTGACTCTTGGATAAGGATATACTGAAAGCAACAGTAATAAAAATTACAAGGTACTGGCACAAAAACACACAGGCAGACCAACGGAAGGAACTGAGGCTTCACAGACAATCCCAAGTACCTTCAGCTACCTGGTTTTTGACAAAGGGGCCAAAAACATACTCTGGATAAAGGATAGCCTCTTCAACAAATGATGCTGAGTAAACTGGTTATCTACATGCATGAAAATGAAGCTAAGACATACACATATCACCATGTATCAAAATCAAGTCAACGTGGATCAAAGACCTATCTATTAAGATGGCAACACTGAACATACTTGAGGTTAAATAGGCATAACTCCAGACGGTGTAGTAGTGGACAAGAACTCTCTAAATAGACACCGGATGCAAAAGAAATAGGCCCCAGAATCAAGAAATGGGATTATGGCAAATTAAAAATTTTCTGCACAGTGAAGGAAACTGTTAGTGAAGAGAGAACCAATAGAACTGGATACAATTTTTACCACCTATCTCTCAGACAGGAGGCTAATCATCAGAATACACAAGGAACTGAAGAAAAACAGACCCCTCAAAGTCAGGGACGCTATTAAAAGTGGGCAAGTGAAATGAGCAGGCAGTTATCAGATAAAGGAGTTCAAATGGCCTGTAAATTCATGAAAAGATGTTGAACATTGTTAACCATTAGAGAAACACAAATAAAAACATCACTAAGATAACATCTTACCCAGTAAGAATGGCACATATTAGGAAGTCAAACAGCCATCAATGCTGGAGAGGTTGTGGGGAAAAAGGAACCCTTTTACGTTGCTGATAGGGCTGTAAACTGAAACAACCATTATGGAAAGCAATACGGTGGTTCCTCAAAACAGTGAAATTAAATATTAGATTCAGTCCAGCAATACCTCTTTTGGGTATCTTTCCAAAAGAGTTACAAGCAGCATATAATAGAGAAACATGAATATATCCATGTTTATAACAGCACAACCAACAACAACTAAACTGTGTAAGACATCAAAATATCTATCAACAGGCCAGTGGATACAAAAACTGTGGTATATATATACACAATAGAGTACTACTTTTCTATAAAGACAGATAAATTTGAGGTCTTTTTAAGTAAATGGAAACAACTTGAAACCATTGCACTTAGCAAAGTGAGTCAAACTCAGGAGGTAAAATATCACATGGTTTCTCTAATATGAGAAACTCAGAATATGAGCATTTTATAGAGCCAAATAGGAGTGATATTAGAAGTCTGAGGGGGGATGAGGAAGGGAGCAGGGGGGCCAATAAGGGGTGGGAGAAGGGATGGTAATGTTGTCATGATATATATGCGCACACAATCTTCCAGCTCAATGTAACCACTGTATAGTATACCACACACACACACACACACACACACACACACACACACACACACACACACACATTTATATATGAAAACTGGAGAAAATAAAAAACATATTTAAAAATGAGTTATATTTTTAAAGTATGATTTTATTATATCTCTAATGGTCTGTGACTTGGAAAGGCCATGCAAAAAGTGATTCTTTGTACTTTAAGTGCAAATTGTGCCCCATAGTGATTTGTACAAAAACTCTAATGTTCTAAGGCAGGGATTCTCAACTCTTAGGCCACAGACCAAGACACACTGTAGGAGGTACACAATGACAAGTGATCAGAGCTCCCGCTGTATTCAAAGCCACTTCCCACTGTTCCCATCACTGTCTGAATTCTGCCTGCTCAGATCAGCAGTGATCACCAGATTAGCAGGGGATCGTTAGAGCTTGAACTCTACTAACTGCACAAGCAAGGAATCTGTATTGTACATTCCTTATGAGAATATGATCCCTGATGACCCAAACTGTGGCGGTGATACTAGCTCTGGATGGAGGCCACAAATAGAGTTTAAGAATACTAGAGACGTCTGACTTCAGAGACCATAATAACATTAATTGCCTGCAGACTCATGTCAAAATCTTATCAGTGAGTGGCAAGGGACAATTAAGCTGATCTTGAGGAAAGCTTCACAGCGGCAAGTAAGTTGATGTACTTCATTTGCACAGCTGCATCTGCAGTAGCAACAACCAAAACAAGCATAGGGAGTAGATCAGACGGAAGCAAAGCGTGGCACCTGAAAGTACGGCACCATCGCCCATCGCCTCCAGATGGGATCAACTGTTTCCAGCAAAACAAGCTCAGAGATCCCACTGGTTCCACAATATGATGAGTTGTGTTAATTATTTTACCATATATTACAAATTAATAACAATAGAAACAAAAATTGAATGCACTAAAATAATGTTGAAACTATCCTTACCCATCCCTCCACCTATTTATGGAAAAATTGTGTTCCACAAAGCCAGTCCATGATGTCACAAGGTTTTTGATTGCTATTCTAAGAAATCAGGTGAGCAATTCTTTCGGCTTCTACAATGGTTGTCTTAGATCCCCAAACCCTGTGTGCATTAGAAATTGCATAAAGGGAAGCATTTTTAGAAAATTACCAAAAAAATTGAATTGAAAAATTTGAGCTGATCTCCACAGCTGCCCAACTTATAGTCTGTTGGAAGCAATTACACCAAGAAAATCCATACGGAGAGATGTGTTCAATTCGCTTTGTGCCATAGATATCACATACAGGCTAGCACATAAACTGTTCTGATGCAGAGATGCCCAACTCAGAGCATATATGTAATATGGGTCAACTTCTGAATTTTTCTTTTCACTTTTGAGACCAGAGACCAAATAGTTTCATTGCATGTGGACATTTCTAAAATGATGATGTGATCTTTTTGAGGACAACATTATAATCTTATGAATGATATAACTTTTATTAAACATGATTATCTGCAATTTATCTATTACTATCGCTCATTTAACCTTTAAGGCAAGCAGATTAGGGAATCATGTATCCCAATTAGGGTATGCTTGCAGAACCTCTAAATTCAGGTCATGGTCATGAACACATCGAAGAAGGCTTGATTAGGGTGAGGCAACCAGGAATGGGGTAATGAAAAGGAGAACGAGCATGAGAGTCAAGTGAAGGAGGATAAGAGAAAGACGTTCCAAGAGACGTAGATTTTAGCAGGGAGGTCTAGTTCTCCTCCCCAGAGGGGTGAAGGAAAGTCCAACAGCTGGCCAACCAAAGCTGAACTGTATACCTTCAAATGCTACATTTTTAAAGAGTCCTTAAGCTACAAAAAGATCTTTCTTTAGTTTGAACTGAAATGTAACCAAGTAAGAGCGGCTATACTCTCTCCAGGCAAAGGTCCCATTTCCTCTTAAGGAAAAGATAAAACCAAACAAAACCGAACAAAAACACGCTCTCAGGAGAGAAGGCAGCATACATAAATCACTGAAGTAGCCCAAATGACAATAATGCATTAGGAACACATGCACTTTTTTAAAACAGGTGCTTTGATTATAATGTTTACAAAGGGCTCATAATATAAGTTTTATGTAAAACTTAGATTTCTACCCTCCTTCCTTTTTTCTTATAATTTTAAAAACAGCCTTTTTTCTTTCTTAAGAACTTAACTCAAAAATAATCTTGTTATCATAGGCTTGTAATTTTGAAATTTTCCTATACCAGAATCACCCAGAGTTTGACAAAACACCAATTAAGAATCCCTCTCCGGACATCTCAGATTCAACAGGGACTGAATGGGGCCTGCGTGTTCGCACTTCTAAAAAGCCCCCAGGTAGTATGGGTGCTCCCACTGCTAACAGACTTCCCCATCCATTTCTGCTTCAGATTAACTAGTTGTTAAAGTTGAATATTACTTAAGCAACAAGTAATGAATGGAAGAAAAGGAAAACGCAGATTGAGTAAGGAGAATCCGTGTTTGCTTGTGATCGAGGAGGTCTGGCAACACAGGAAGGCCTTCTTGTGATGAAACAGGACTGTCCGTCCAGGTCAGGACAAGCGGCCACCAAAGAGATGCAGTAGAAACAGTTTTTTAATGCTAAAAATAAATACATTTTAAACACTACCAGAGAAGTAACCGGGGGCAGGTGACGCAGTAATTATCAGCTTTTCAATTTGTTTGTACCATAAATCTATCTTAAAGGTAAGAAAACAAGCTCTCATAATGGAGGGCACAATAATAGAATATTTAGTAGAGATAAATTTAGATTTTAAAACATTGCACCATCTGGTCTCAAGCATTTTATTGTATGGGCAAAACTTACCTTTTTATGACACTGATAGTGTTTCACTGATGAACTCTACAGAAACATTTTAATCATCAGAAAGTCATCATGATGCAATGGATAAGAGTTTGCCACAGTGCGCTACTGAGACGTGTAGGTGAAGAGGCTTTTCATTTTCAGTTGTAGACAACAGGAAAAGGGTTATAAAGAGTAAGTTCCATGAGACGAATTATGGGAAATGGCTTGCCAAAATGAGAGAAATACCAAAAATGAAAGGTTCTTTATAAACATCAAGAAAACATCGATTTTTTTTAACTGAAATTTTTTCTAAACCTGTTGAGTGCTCCTTTTCCATTATAAGCTAGGCTGTCTCAAGACTCAAACTACTGGTTATTTTACTCATAATAGCAAATTATGATTATTTTCCATCTGCAGGGTGGGGAAAATAGCGCAGTCATTATATAACACAACTGTTTGACAGAACTTCTCTCTTCAAAGTAATTGTTTCCATATTGTGTTAAAATAGTTTAGCCAAGATGATTTTTGAGAGTTGAGGGACACATACAAAACAGAGAAAGCAAATCAAAACAGAACAGCAAAAATCAGAATTCTACTCACTGTTTACTAAAAGGGTGGCTGCTGAAAGATCGATAGAACAGCTTGAACAACAGTAACAATCTGGAACAAAAGACTTCTTCATCAACACCCTAGTAGACCCGTGTTTTGAATACTAAGACTGTCTCCTGAACATATACAACCTGGATTTTCGGAAAACTCCAGGTGTAAAATTATCTTTCCTATTATTCCCATAAATTATCACATTCTAATTCCAGAAATTCCAAAGTGCCTCTTGAAAACTATTGTACTACATATTCTTCTTTTCACTCTTAAGAATATATTCGTTGTGACCATAACACCATTTTACCAAAACACTAAATAAAATGTTTTCTTTAATCAGTCTTTTTTCTTCCTAAATAATGTAGAAAAAATACCTTGAATTTCTTGAAGCTTCACTTAAAAGAGAATTTATTCAGTAGAAAGCTTCAGTTCCAATAACAGATTTTAAGACTATATTAGAAAAGTCTACTTGGTTAACTCTATAAGCCAATACTTAATCCAATAATTTAACATAAATATATTTTAAAGTTAGATCTATGCTAATAAAATATAACCTATTTGAGAATTAATATAAAAAAATGAAATTGGCAGGACTGGCCATTCTGATTTTTTGGAATGCTAAATATTTTTATTGCTGCAAAAGGACAGAAATTTAGTCATGTCTGACATGACCTCTCACAGGCTGCTGGCATTTTTATTCCCCTTTGCCTATTAGGATTTTGTTTTATGAGTCAAATCAAAACATCATAAACTCATCTGATAAGAATAGGTTCTTAAATTTTATCATTATTTTAGATAAAGTATAATCAATATAGCTCAGGTTTTAGAAAAGAGTCACTATTTTATTTAGGATATACATACATAAGTATGTTTTAATTAGCAATACATTTGTAACTTTTAATAATATTCTAACTGTGCAAATTAAAAGCCAGCACCTTGATTGCATAAGTCATTTTGCTTTATAGATTATTTTTTGAGAAGAGGCTTGCTATTTTGGTATATAGATGTCCTTTTGTATAACCTGATTTCCATAAACCTCTTTTAAAGCAGAAGTGCAGAGATTTCTTCAGCTATTGGAAAGCCTTACCAGGGCCGTGTAGATTAGCTGGTGGGCTCTTCCTGCCGCAGGAGGAAGCCAGCGGAGCACTGCAGCAGATCAGGCCAGGATACGTGGCGTTAAAAGTCTGCGTGTCTGGGGAGTGTGCGAGGCAGAGACCACATCCAAGCCTGGTACTTAGAAGGCTGTTGCCAAGTAATCAAGATCACAGCCAGGCTCTGACAGCCAGTTCTCAGGGCTAGGAAGAAAAGTCAGAGCCAGAAGGCAGGCTGGGTGAGAAGAAACAGGTCCTCGGGTATTTGAGGACATGGCTTTAGGCCATGACAGGCAGATGATGTGGCGACCTTGTCAGGTTATTTTTAGGGTGAAGGTCTTACCTCTCCGACAGTTCTGTCATGGATTTATTGAGGAGAACAGACACAATTACAATATGACCCTCCCAGAGGGAAGAGGCGCATGAACGAGAAATGGCTGTGGGCCTGGAGATTGTGTGCTCCACATCCCTGGACCACACCTAGGGGACGCTGGAGTGAACAGACATCCAGGGGTCAAGTGGCATCTTTTCTCCCTCGTTTCCTTAATTTGCCGACTTCCTACTTCATCAAAAATAAAACAATACAAATGCAAAAACCAACACATTTGCACGTATTTCTCTCTCAAGATCTCAATGTGTTCCTGATTTGAGTCACCCCTTATTGAGGCTATTTCTAGAAAATGTGACTTAAAAACTTTCTCAGGTTTCTGGGGTGGGGGTGGGGGGCAAGGAATGAGCAGCTGGGCAAATGGGTTGAGCTGCAGGGTCTGGTTCCCGTAGTCATCTTTCCCCAGAAGTTCATCCAGAGGATGTTACTGCCGAGGGACCATCTATAAAACTGTAAAGCTTTTAGTCAAAATTTAAGCTCAGGATAAATTCACCTAGATAAACAGAGTTAGCAAGTAGTTCCAAGCATTACAGGATTTTTTTTTTTTTTTTTTTTGGCAAAGTTTCATTTTGGTAGTTCAGGCTTTTCCTGAACTCACTATAGAGCCCAGGCTGGCCTTGGACTCACAGCAATCCTCCTACCTCAGCCTCCAGAGTGCTGGGATTACTGGTGTGCACCACCATGTCCAGCTAATATGGTGCTAGGGAATGCAACCCAGGGCCTTGTGCTTTCTAGGCAAACGCTTTAACCACTGTGCTAGTTCTCCAGCGCTAGAGTTCTTTTGATGGGTGTCTGGACATTGATTAAAAAAAAAATTCCATAGTGAGGTCAGGACCAGCTAGGACTACAGAGCAAAACCCTGCCTCAAAAATAGAAAAATATGTATTTTGTTTTCACACAGATTTCTTTTCATAATATGTGTGTGTGTGTGTGTGTGTGTGTGTGTGTGTGTGTGTGTGCATTTTTGTCATTGCAATGGCATTATTCCAGCAATCATTTGTTTTTATTTAACACAGAGAAAAAAAATTCACTGTGACCTGATTTTTAGAATGCAATTCCAAAATCAGTCTATCTGTTTTCCTCCTGACTTGTCAGTCTGTGTTAATAATTGTTCCTCAGACGAGAGAGTAAATTAGGTTAAACACATCTCAGTGAGACAGAAATTATTTGTCTTTGCTTATGAACTGTTTTTTGGGGGAGAGATGGAAGAAAAAGATAAGGCACAAGGAGAAGAGAAAGAGAAATGCCAAAGGGATACATCTTATCTGTTCTCCCTCAAACTACAGGCTGTATAGAGAGAGAACTTTTGTGATATTCTCCTGTGAAAGAATATTTTTATCCGTCAGTCCAGATGGACACTGATGACGAACCAATCCAGAGGATTTGGAGGAAATCCGTCTCTTTCCATCTTTGAAGGTCCCATCCTCACAGATGCTCTGTTCTACTGAAGGATACAACATGTTAAGATTTCTGAGATGCTAAGAAAAAAGGTGCTACCAGATATGTTTTATGAATTCTGATGTTAATATCACGGGAATACGCAAATGAATGAAAAATGCCAAT
This sequence comes from Ctenodactylus gundi, assembly GCA_004027205.1. NCBI lineage: Eukaryota > Metazoa > Chordata > Mammalia > Rodentia > Ctenodactylidae > Ctenodactylus > Ctenodactylus gundi. The sequence goes on along the minus strand of PVKB01001440.1, from coordinate 138,173 downwards.
GATCTTACAATCATTTTTTGGGGCACAAGCTGCATGATATACTCCAAATGACAGATTTTACATCACTCAAAATGAAATGAAGACTGCCTCTTTGACTACTTTTATGTGTTTCCTTTGATATTTTACATGTGCATTACATAAAATGGCCTCTCTAGTTAGTCCAACAACCTAGATTTATAGTTTTGCAAAATGTTATTCGAAATGTCACTACGGTTACACCAATCAGTTATTGGATAAAATAATACCTTCTTCTCACAAGGTAAATCTAAATAATCACAAAAATTTGAAAATTAAAAAAATTAAGCAAAAGATAAGAGCAGCTTCTTACAGTTGCTTAGTACTTTTCAAATAATGTAACTACTCTTCAGTTTTTATCATCAGTATAATTCTGTGGCACAAACATCACATTTTTAATTTCTGAAAGAAAAAAACTAGCTCCCTTATATGTAGTCATGTACTAGAATCATACAACTATTAATTTGCAAAGTCATTATCAGAACCCAGATGTTTCAGATTTTATTGCTGCCACACAAGAAAAATATTATTTTTGATCATAAAACTCAAAGATAAAATATTGCCTAGTACTAATAGGAAATTGTAGCAATCATGTAGAAATAATACTTTTATTTCTATGAAAATATTGTTAATGTAATATATGACTAGCAAATGCTATATAGTTGACTTGGAAATAATTTTGTAGTAATATTTAGAAAAAATATATGTTAAGCACTTTGTATAGTAGCATTACTATATTTTAAAATCTAATGTATCATGTCAGATATTTAATAGCTACTTATATTTATCATAGCTTCTAGCTTTCTGTTTAGAGAAAGTAATCAATGAGGATATTAAAAGGCAAAGAAATGGCTTAGGTACAGTTTAGGTCACATCACTTCTTTCCACAACCTACTGTAGTAGCGCCTTATTTGTTCCTGTTTAAAAACCAAAGTCCTAGAGAAAGCTTTGACCCTCCAATCTGGGCTGAGTCAAGGATATCAGTTCTTGCCACTGTAATTTAGCATTGTACTGAAAGTTCCAGTCACGATTATTAAGAAAAGAAGAAACTACTCAGATTAGTGCTGAGGAAATAAAACTATCTCTATTCATAGTGATGTGATCTGCTACAATAAAAACCTAAATGAATCTACCAAAAAAAGAGATAATACATTCAGCAAGGTCAGAGAATATAAAAATTAAGAGCAAAAGTCAGTTGTATTTGCATTCAACAGCAATGACCAATCTAAAAGTGAAATTAAGAAAAGCTCATTTATAGCACTGTGATAATAAAACCACTTAGAAATTAATTTGACCAATGAAGTACACCGTTTTTTACACTAAAACTACCAAATGATATCAAACGAAATGAAAGAATACCTAAATGAAAAGAGGTCTTATGTTAATGGATTACAAGTACTAATATTAACATGGCAAGACTACATACACGAGTCTACATTCAAGGCAATTCCTATCAAATTCTAAGTGCATTTCTTGGTGGTAATGGATAAGTTGACCAAAAATTGTTACAGGAATGATAGGGTCCCTAAGAGCCAGTTTGTAAAGAAAAAACAGAGGAAAGATTTAACGTTACCTGATTTCAAACTTTTTAGAAAGTTACAGTAATCGTAAGGATAGTCATGGAGATAAATAAACTAGAACTGAGTCCAGAAATAAATCCACACTTTTGTGACCAATTCATCTTTGACATGGACAGTAAGACCACTCAGAGAGGAAGAACAGATGGTAATTTTTGTTTTCCAGGTAACCGATTTTGTGAGGAAGGCTGTGTTCAACAATATTGCTGAGACACATGGATATCACGTGCAAAAGAGTGCAGTTACACCTCCGGATCACATCACACTCTACACAAGTGGATCGAAGAGCTCAGTACGAGACTTCAAACTACAATGACTTTCGAAGGAATCATACATGCAAATATTTGTGACTTTGGGTGAGGCAATGATTTAACGCTTCTTGCAATGAAGTAGTTAAACAAAACAACCCAGTTGAAAAGTGGGCAAACTGTCTGAATGACTTTTCACTTTTCAAATATGCAAATGAGCAACAAAGACAAAAAGAGATGCTCAACTTTAGGCATTAAAGAAATGTTAAACAACAACCACGGGGAGATGTCATTTCATAACCACCAAGAAGGCTGTCATACAAAAGAAAATTAAGCTGCATCAAAGACAAAAAGTAACAAGTGTTCACAAAGATGTGAAGACACTGGAATCCTTATACACTGCTCTTAGCAATGTAATGCAAATATGGTACAACTATTAGAAGATTTGGCACTGTAATATGTTCAAAAATGTAATATGGTATATATATGTAAAAATGAAATATGTAATATATATGTAATGTCAGAGAAATTAGATTCCTAGAGATATAGTCAACGTAATTGATATACACGTTTACATATAGATTCTACCACATTGTGGTCACCTATGTCAGTATCGTCTTTCTTGGCAAAGGGTTGAATAATATTCATTAATAAGCATATCTCATTTTATTTATTCATTTGTCAGTTGATGGACATCTGGGTTGTTACTATGTCTGATGATTTTTTATGGTGCTACTATAGGGTCAAAGACATCAATCAGGGCCTAGTGACCAAAGACTAAAACCTCTGAAACCTTGAAAGAGCAAGAACTTAAAAGAAATAAATCTTTTCTCCTTATAAGGTAATTATAACACATATTTATTATAGTAACAAAAAGCTTTTGTCTATTACAGGTACCTTGGGATCATGGAAATTTCTTTTGATTTTTAGAGAAGTTCAAAGCTAAGAGCTTTCCTTGTGTCTCAGACTTGTATTGTTGAGAAGTATTGCAACAGTTAGATTCTGGGGAATGGATTATTGCTTCTGTTTGTAGGCAAGATCATTGTAATGTGTTAGGTGGAATTAGGAACCTGCTGCTATTAGCTTTACCTGGAAAGTAGGTGTGGTTTAACAAGACAATGTTTGAGTGCAAAGGGAAGAAAGGGTGGCCTGCGACTGTTCATCCCTACATGTCAGTTTCTGTGGACTAAGAAATGTTTATCAAATGCCTATAGCACATTCCTGGGTGTGTGCAGGTGGGTCGTGGAGGTGTGGCCTTGGGTATCATATCTGGTCTCTTACTCGTTTCTCTTTGGTTCTTTTCCATGCATTGCTTCTCTCCTACCTTAAACTAAACAGCATTTCTCTACCACACCTTTGTACCACGGTGTGTCTGTCTTGGAGTCATCTGACAATGGACTGAATCTCCTTGAGACATGTGCCGAATTAAACTTTTCTTCCTTTAAGCTGTGAGTGTTGGGTGTTGTGTCTCACTGATGGAACTCTGACTAACACAGCTGAGTAGCGCACCATCCCCCTTTCCCACACACTATGCTTTCTCCTGGCTCTGTGTATACCCTTTGGTGTCAGCACAGATGTTACAGAAGAAGCTAAAGATTCCTTTTCCATTCGATAATAACTCCTTGTCAATGTTCTGACACTGGGACCAATCATGTGGCCATAATTATTTTTAAATTAATCATCTTTTCCCCAGATTGTGAATCTCCAAAGGGAAATATCTGGCACATGGTAAATTTTTAAATAAAGGACTCACTATTTGGCATTTAGATAAAGAATTGAATCCAGTGTTGTATTGAACTTCTTGGCATTTCATTTTTATAGGGGAGGGGAAAGAGAATAAAGGGAAATCATGCGGAATAAGTGAAAAATAAGGTAGACACAATTTAAATGGTTCAGGAAATCATAAATAGTATAGACAATTAAGCAAAGATAGGCATTCTACTCTCCATGACTTCTGTGGCCTTATGAATAAACCATTCCATCATGCTGAGTGTATTTTAATTTAAACAAGCTGCCTGTGAACTAAGTCAATTTCCTCATCTAGTGCTCACCCAATGTAGATGACACTTAATGAATAGGGGTCCAGGTTTGGCTTTTGAAGACACATGGAACGTCTGTACCATATTACCATTTTTCTAAGATGTGTCCAAAGGTAGTGAAAACAGCATTCAATTTTTACTGTTCATGAAGATTTCAGAATTCAGTGCCCAGGCTAGTGTTACTCCTCTCTAAATCTGGAAATGGAAATATAAAGCAATGTTCTAATCTCAGACTGACCAATTACAACTTCCCAGGTTGGTTCTTCATGACCTAGAATGCAGGAGCATCAGCCCATGTCACTAATCACTGGCAAGTTTCTGAACTCACAGGTGACTCACTCTGAACGCTAAGCTTGTTCTTTGCTTCTCTTGATGCTGTTTACACAAGGCTTCCCCAGATTCTTAGGCCTGACCTTAATTTCATGCTTGCTTTTTCCCAATTACCATCATACATTTTTTCTTTAGAAAGCTAGAAAAAATAAAATTCAAGTATTGTTTATTGTCACTTGCCCTGGCTTGAATGCATGACAGATGCAACATTAACTTGGAGAAGGATGCTACTGGTATCTACACCTACCGGAAACTCGGATGCCTAAGTTGAATATGTGTGTTTATTCCACTGATAACACGTCATGAAAAAAATCATGTAAGGAGTCACAAGATGTTTGTCAATACTGGAAATTTATCTTTTAATTTTGCTCGTGTAAAAAGTATTATCATTCTAGAAAGCTTTTAAAAATGCTATTTTAAATGTGCACATACATGGAAACAAAAGGAATAGTTCAACTGATTTTTCTTTAAAATACTATTTTGCATGTAGCCAAGATATCAAACATTATTAATATATATGACAAAGCTGTAATAAATGAGTTCCTTTTATATTTTATTGCACTTTGTACCTACAACATTTTTTAGGGAAATAATATTAGAAAGTTACTCATTAGAAAAGCTATTATCTCAAAAACTGATGCTTTTCTAATGTGACTTAGAGATATGATAGAATTTTCTAAAGAGCAATTAATTAAGGCAATTGGATTTGTGATCTGGCCTCTTGAAATCTCAAGATTCATCTTCCCAAACCATGGCAAAAATACCAATTTGATTGTCTTAATAGTACCCAGAATTAGTTTAATGCCATACAGTATGCTAAATACTTTTATAAGCATTTATTCTCAAAAAATCTTAAAATCAAAGCTGAAGTTACTTACTGTCCTTTCAAAAAGTAGAAACAGAAGTTCAGAGACATGAATTATTAACAACTCATCAGAGACACAAGTTCTGCACTGCAGCTCCAAGGCCACCGCACAGAGCTTCTACCACGCACGAGTGGCATCGTAGGGAGCTGTAGTGAAGGAGGGCATTAAATGCAGCAGGACTGCCTTGCACCTGAAAATCATTTTGAAGTTTAGCTTTTTTTTCTGATGGGGCTTCATATTTAGAATATATATATTTTTCCAAAAATATTCAAAACTTTGAAATTGAGTTTGAATTTCAACGCAGACTGTTGAAGAGAGCAATTCTAATAAAGTGTTAGAAATTCAAATTATTCGTTGTGGGCCAAATGTTAAATACTATCGTAATTGCCTTCAAATTTGCACAGCTTCTAATTAGGCCTCTAGCCAGTTGAAATCACACACGATCAACTCGGAGCTGTACATTTCAGATGCTGTGGAAAGGGGCAGATGTTCTTTTGAGAGTTTGCTCTCTGGGTAGCTGCAAATGTCTGATAGAGCTGTTGTTGGTACAAACTAGAACAAAGACACAATTGCAACCATATTAATATTATTATATTTATAACCTCTGAGAATTTAAGTGTCTGGCTTAGGACAGTCATGATCTCCTGTTTCTTAGAGTAACAGCTAAAAGTAGGTGCCTAGGAGTACCTAATAAAATGTCAGGTAATAGAGTAGTTTCCTAATAAAATTTTATGTATGATTTAATTTGAGGATTTTTTTAAAACAATTTTGATAGTATCATCATGTTCAATATCAAAAAGTATAGTCTATGTCTCCTAGACTAGAAGTACCATTGGACCTTATAGTGGCTTGATGGCTGAATATATGATATTCAAATTTAAATATTACTTTCTAATTTTAATCTTCAGTTTGGCCCTCAGTGTTATAGCACACAGAATACTGTTGCCTTTAGGATTCCTTGTGCTGTATTTTGGCGAATCAGGATTGACATTTCCTTGCTACTAAGAGAAGAAATGTAATTTTGAAAAGATGCCCCAATAGGTAGGTAGGTGTGTAACTTCCTACATATATTTCATAGATAAAATATACATTAGAATATATTTAGAATAATAACAAAAGTAAAAGTAAGTTTAGAAGACTTGGGATAAAAACATTATGCATATAATATTTTGCAGTATAAAATCTATGCTAACAGGTGCGTCCCAAAAACACTGAAGACCTGAAGTGGCAACATTAAGCAAAACGGTAGTTAAAATGCTATAATTAATTTTTAAAAATAAATGAACGATTTATTTTGAAACAGGGTCTCACTCTGTAGCCCAGGCTGGTCCTGAACTCATTATGTAGCTCAGGTTAGCCTTGGACTCATAGCAATCCTCTGGACTCAGGCTCACGAGCACTGGGATTAAAAATGAAGAGATTTTTAAATTGTAGACTAAGCCAAAGATTATATTGAGTGTCTTATGGGTAATTTTCTTGGATGGAGTCATTAAAAGTAGTAAACATAAAAAACCCTCAAACTTAAGACAAAAACAACCAAAATACAACTGAAAAATATTCAACAAGGTGAAGAGTGTGTTAAATCCAATGCTGTGCCACCTTTATAAAAATAAATGCAACACCTATTTTTTCAAGGATTGGGGTTGCATGTTCTGCCATGTGTGTTGAAAATCATTTATAATTTATTAATTTCAAAATTGGATAAACTTCTAATTACTGAGAGCAAGAAAGACATAGGAGGAGCGGGAGTTAGGAGCAAGGCGACACCCAGACGGTGCGGCGTGGCGGAGCGCACTCTGAGGTGGCACAAGATAGAGCATGCGCAGGAAGCACGTACAGTGCAGGCGCACAGGAAGAGTGGATACCATCTCAGGCTTTGAAGGCATGTTGATTTACCCACCCACAACTTTAGGAAGGCTTCTTTACCCCACAGCTACCTGTAGATGGAAAAAGATACCCACTTCCAGGCGGTAGCATGACAGCCCAAATTTCTGGTAATCAAGAAAAACCCTACATATTTGAAGCCTTGTCTTTTTTTTTCCCTTCATGAAGTCTAAATTATGGCTAATGTTTCTAAGACACATAGGTATATTTTTCCCGAATTGTGACTCTCATACATTATCCTCTTACGAGAGGCACTGAGCCTCGGTTTCTTTGTATTTAACTAGAATGAGAGCATCTATCCCATACTTTCTTATTTATAGAAGGCTGCCACACAATATAAAGAAAACAACAGAAACAAAGCAGTTAAGTACAGGGAGTTCAGCTGAGGGAAAAGCCATATGCACATGAGCATTGTGTTCTGTGCTCATTGAAAAGAGGCAAAAAATAGAGTAAACCTTAAACCCATTTAAATATTTCCCAAGAGCAAATATTTCACTAATTACAATATTCTCAGGGTATTTGATAAAGCAATGCTTCAGCCATATAAAGCAGACATTTGAGAAAGTAATTGCAGAGATTTCATAAGAATTTATAATTGCTAGCTAGAAATTTAATCGAGAACAAAACATCATGCACACTTACCTTTTCTGCAAAGTCTACAATCTTACATTCACAAATGTAAAACCAACAGCCTTCTTCCAAATGGTTTTCTGAGAATGGAACTACTAACTAGAAGCAAATGCTGATCACACTAAAATAACACACTAAAACAAGCACCTTTTATATAAAAATGCTTCCGTGCTGTCTCACTTTACCTTTCTGCCCCTCTGTCTATGACCCCCTGATCCATACACACACATGCACACATATACATGCGCAGGACCTCAGTCACTCAAAAAGCCTCTTGCTTCTCTATGGGACATTTTATTAGCTTCAGAAATAACAGAGGCAGCTGTCCTCCAAGCAGAGTAGGCTACAGAATGACAGTTTTTAAAACACAGCTGTTAGAAGCTGCAGCCCAACGTTAATATATTTATCCCATGTTCTAAAGTCACACTGTCCCAAAATCCCTTTCTGGGAAAAATGCAGATTCATACACTCAATTATTCACAAATGCCATAAAAACACCCCCCCACACGCACACTTACACTTTCACAGACTTCATGATTTCCACTCCAACAATGACTTCTGAATAAGAGGAAACAATCACTGTAACTGTGTAGCAAATTGAAATGTCCACACAAATATGCTCATGTGAAAATGAGATAATGTCCCATCTTACTACACATTACATGGTCTGTTCTCTGACTTCTCAGTGGGGACACAAGGAAGATCCAAGCAAGTTTTCGAGGCTCTCTTGGGACTCTCCTACTAGCCACATTCTCTGCTACAGAATAAGAACCTATACATTTCTTTCTCATTAAATACTTAGTCATCCTCATAGAAAGATTCTGCAGCCATTGGACTACTTCGAATTTTTAACGGATTACCAAAAACTAGCTCACCCCTATCTATCTATTGCTTTAACCGTAGTATACTTATGTGATACAGATTTAAGTCCACCTAAGGGGAACATTTTCTGATAATCTCTTCGCACATCAATTTTCACTATTACCTAGATCACCTAGAAAAACCTACATTTTATTACCGTGTAGGTAACTACAATATCTATTCCTTCCAGTTTCTTTTCCTTCAGACTACATTTTTATGTTTCCTGTTACATGTCTAACTCAGAACACATTAATTTTTAAGGGTCATTCTCTTTATTGGTCTAAAAAGGTATTTAAAATCTCAGTTAACTGAAGTACTTTCTTTCTCTCCGTGGAATAAATTACTGAAGTATTTTGTGCAATGCTTACATCTAACAGGACTCCCTCTTCCTAATAATATTCCTGTACATATTTCCCCCAATTCCCTTCTCTCACCCCAAAGACAACACAGCTCCCCACTGCTCAACAATGGTACAAAACACAAGACAAACCATTTTAAAACCCAGAAAGGTTCTAAAAGAGTGACTGAATCACAAGCCAAACTGTCAACTGTCACAAGGGCATCAACCCAAGTTTGCAAATAAGTCCCTCAAGAATGTATTAGTTATTCATTTGTTTTGGCTATCTCACCTCACATCTGTGTCTCCGTGCGTCTCAGGTTCTCTCTGGACTTTGGTTGTTTCTTCACTGTAGAAAACCCACCTGTGTGAATTTTACATTTCTGTAATTTGTTTCTTTATCACCCGTTTTATGTTTGTGATTAATCACATAGCAGAACTAGGCCAGGTGCTGGGTGTTAGAATTTGGCATATAACCAAGTGCAGTGCATGTAGGCTGATCTGCTCTCTCAAGCTACTGGATACTCACTCAACATTACACTTCAGGCCTCGGAGATGGCTGTGAACACCAAGAAAGGTGGTCTTTGTGAGAAAGCTAGACATCTTTACTAGGGTCAGTAAGACTCTTAGAATGTTGTGATTCCACCTTTGTATCCAAGAGCGGTGTTCAGAGCCCTAGTACTTCATACTAGTATCATGGCAACAGCCAGGTAAACTGTATCTTCTCATCTTGCCTTCAATTACCCCAATCCATTCTGACGCGCAAAGCATTATTAATATTACCTTATAATTTGATCATTTGTTCAACATACAAGGAAACGAGATCCCATCACTTTCTAGACTTGTCTTTCATGTTGCTTCTTTCTCTGTATATGGACCTTTCATTTCCTTGAAAATCTTACCTCAAAGCTTCAACCATTATGTCACCTCTGCTTGAAACATCATTCTTCTGCCTCAACAGGCTAAGACTTGCTTATCTCCTACAATAATTCTCCTTCCTTCTGCAAGATATTACCAAGCCTTAGATCTCTGAAACCACAGTCCTGGCATTCAACATCTGAACCTCAATTCCTTGCCTACTGACTTGCATTTCTCATGAGCCTGAAAGCTCCTTAAGAAATAGAGCTATGGGGCTTAATGAATGGCTCAGCGGTTAAATCTCTTGCCTAGCAAGTGCTACATCAAGTGTTAAGTACCTGAGTTCGACTCCCCAGCACCACACAAGCTGGGCGCGGAGGCGCATGCCTGTAATCCCAGCACTTGGGAGGCTGAGGCAGGAGGATTGCCATGAGTCTAGCTTGGGCTCCATAGTGAGTTCAGGACCAGCCTGGGCTACAGAGCAAGACCCTGTCTCAAAAATAAGTCAATAAATAAATTAAAGAAAGAAATAGAACTATATCTGTCTCATTCTCCATGGCCCCGTTCATGAATCCTGCTGAAGGCAATGATTAGGCACAAAAAAAGTTGTTAAAACAAATGAAATGCTGGTTGCCTCTCTAATCAATTCATGTCCTAGGTTCTCATTCAAAGTTGTCACGAACTGTTGTCCTTGGCAGGTAAATCCTACAAAGACTGGGAACTTTTCGATAATACCTATTACTGTGCAAAGATTTAGCAAGTGAGAATACTGGCCCAGAGAGAAAGGGACACTTTCCTTAGGACACTGAGCTTGAGAAAAGCAAGCTTTGAACCTAAACCAATATTTTCTTTAAATCTCTTGTCTATGTTCCCTATATAACACCAAGCTACACTGACCAGCCTTTCTCATCAACTCCCTTAAATAAGATTGCTGGACAATTATCAATGTGGTAGACAGCTTATCATACTAATGTCCCATAATCATTGTGCTCAGGTGACAACATGGAAAAACAAAATTGAAAAGGAAACATAAGTTGGTTAAAGTACTGTCTCAAAACTTGAGCACATTACACTTATTTTCCTACTGCCTGAACTTGACTTATTTTCCTAGTACGTGCACTCTCTCAGACCACGAAAGCCACGGCCATTTTTGTCTTTGTTGCTGTGCACTTGTTTTTATTAAACATACAGAAAATATCACTGACAGTAAAGAGGCCACAACAACACTCTGATATCATGTGAATATGAAGGTGATTTGTCTGAGATATTCCTATTGACGAATGCAAGTTGGGTAGGTGTTTGGGAGCAACATCATTTACAAAATATAAGGTATTTCTTGCTAACTTTAGGACTTAAACATCTCCCATGAAGTTTGACTGGCAATAGAAAAAGGGCAAGGCTAGCACCCCGAGACCTCCCATGGTAGAGCTTTGTCGTAGCCTTAGACACTTTGCATCAGTGGAATGTTTTGTGAGATTTACTTTTAATTCATAATGTTCTGATTCTGTCCCAGAACTTCCATATTTCTCCTCAAGGATTGAGCTTCACTTGAGTGCTATGTTTTCCAGGCCCCAGGAATTCTACTTGTAAACTCAACACTGAAGTTAAGAGTGCATTCAAGATGCTGGTTCTCATACTAGTATGGGGTGTGAATTTGAATAGTCACACAGGTAAGCTACAGTCTCTACATCTAAAAGTCTGGAGTGTTAACCATATCACACATTAGACAGGCTAAATTTTAAAAAGCTGAAAATTACATTTGTAGACAGGAACAAGACAAACAAGACTGATAGTTGTCTATGGAGATTTTAAAAATTGTCGATGATACTTCAAAAAACTGACACTTTCTTATAAAATGATATATATTACAAAACTATAACATAGCACTTATATATCTACATATTTGCCAAAAATAAAAATATGCCCATAAAAATGTAAACACAAATGTTCAGCATACCTTTATATATCAAATCACAAAAAGAAAGAAATTAACAAGTATTGCAGGCAAATTGTCAAATTGTATCATATTCCTAAGATGGAATACTATGCAGCAATAAAATAGAAGTGTGTAAAAAATGTCAACCTCAAAAACACCATGATGAAAAAAAGACATCAGACTTAAAAGAATACAAAAGCATCATTTTGTTCATATTGCATTCTAGAAAGGGCTAAAGCCAGCGGCTATGACAGAAATCAGACCAGCAGTTGCCTCTAGGTTGGGAGGAGATTGTCTAGATGGGGCAAGAGAAAGGTTCAATGTTTTAGAACAGCCCTGTGTCTCGACTAGGTAAGTGGATATATTGGTGAGCAGATTTGCATAATGTCGTTGAATTAACCATTTAAAATTTGCATTTTTATGTAAAAACAAATCCATAAAGAGTAAGACAATTGAAACTTATTCACTAATATAGATTCTCAAGCCATAAATGAAACAGAGAAGGTGATTTTTGTCCCTAAAACTTGGAAAATAATAATAAGGACATCGGGGTCTCACTAAACTAAATGTCACTCCGATCCCTCCAAACTTGCCAAATTATATTCATCTCCAGTGAATCCTGCACTTCATTGAACACATTTTAGTCTATGTTACTTTCTCTTTGGGGGCAACATACAAGAATTTTGGATAGTTTTTCTTTTAAAAAAAATCTTTTTTTTCCCAAGATGAATTTAGGGCGTGCCATATTTGTGTAGGTCAAAGCAAAACATGGACTTTAAAAATTATAATAACAGATGTACACTGAACATACATAAGACAAAATAATAGATTTAAGTTTACATTCTAGTAAGAGCTTTATTTTGTTTCATTATAAGCTGTTCCAGTTCAAGTTTCTCTGTTCCTACCAACTGTACAGATGACCAGAAACTCGCTTGCTATAGAGAAATTTTAAACATGTTTTTCCTTATTTTTGTGTGACACATAATGTGCCATAGGCATGGGCACCTGAAACTTGAGAAATAATTATTAAGTGGAATTTAGACAGTTGTAAAAGAACACTTAAATGAGAAAATAAGCCAGTAATTGTCTTGTGCCTTAGAAATTTAATACCCAAGATCTAAAACAATCTACTACTTTGAAAATACCCTGTGAAGCCGGTGCATTAAGGAATTGATGGATCAAAGAAAGGACAGCAGACCTACTAGCGCCATGTGTTAAAGATGGATAAGATGAAAGTCGTGTCAACTAAGTAGCACTGGCTTCTCTCGGCATTTTGCTCGCTGCACATCATGTTAGGGATTTACTGCACTCTGGTTTTATTTTTTTCTTTTGAAAGTACAATTTCACTGCCTAATTCTGCTAATGGAACACAACACAAATCCTCTCTGTCTTTCTTTCTCTCTTTCTCACTCGCTCTCTTCCTACTGTATGCTTAAAAGACCAATTCTTCAACAAACGCGTACTCAAAAGAATTAAGAGATTAGGGACACTCTTCTTATGAAAATGAACTGGATTTTCGGTAAGTATTTAGGCAGCTTCAGGAACTAAGAAAATGTCACATGAACTTTCTTCCTAAAACTTTAAAATATTGTTTCATAGAAATATTATTTAAAAGATCTTTCAAAATAAATTTGCGACATGAAAACGTACTAAAGCAAAAGCTGAATTACGAATGATACATGCCTGAAACATTTTATATCTTTAAGGGTCCCAGGGAAGTAAAAAAAAGGAAAAAAAGGAGGGTTTTCTAGCATTTATAAAGCACTAGTAAAAGTATGTCCTGTATTCTCATGTCATAGGTCATTAATGAGCCACATTAGTAGACCGAAATCAGTTCCTTCAGACACAAGTGCCCTCTAGGGTTGACTAAGGAGTTGAAAAAAAAAACGCAGGGCAAACAGGATCCTTTTGCAGCGCGATTGCTTTTGCATGCTCATTCTTAAGCTTTAGCCAGTACTGAGTCCCACTCTACCTCCATACAGACAGCAAACGCGTTCACATCCCTGATTACATTTCAATACAATGGAGTGACTGGAGGTGGACAGTCTACCAAAGAAAGTAGTGAAACTCCAAATCTCTCTCTCTCTCTCTCTCTCTCTCTCTCTCTCTCTCTCTCTCTCTCTCTCTCCTTTTTCCTCTCCATAAACAACTCACATCTCAGTTGTGTTCTTAACATTGCCTGGTAGGGTCCATTCATAGCCCATCATGTTACTGGACAAAGTTCAAAGCCACAGCCTATCGATACCTTAGAGGTTCTGCTTATATATAACCCCAAGTTAGCTCTGAGAGCCCCACAAAAGAGCCAAGGGCAAATAAAAAACGTTTCCCTTTAAGCAAAATTTATGCATTGTATGTTTATGATGATAATAGTTTGCCGTTAATTAATGTATTTTATAAAATCTTCAAACGATCAAATCCTCCCGAAGGATGGAGTACAGAGAAACACTTCTCACTTCTCAAGTTAGAACATCAGAATATTTTTATTCTAATCAGTTTTGTCTTACTCAAAATAGCCTGAAGTATGTAGGGTAACATTTCCCTCAAGATTCTTTAGTTTTGATACAATTGGAAAAATGATCTCTTTCTGAGTATCTTTACAGGCTCTTTCTCAATATTTTTCATGAAAAATCTTAGAAAGACAACAAAAATCAATTATGTTTGCCAGTTCTGTTTTTTCTCACTGAAGGAAAAATAATAATTATTTTCCCCATTTCATTTCCTATATAGGTTATAAAAATTTTGTTTGTGAAATTACTTTGTTTAGCACAGGGAAAACTGCTTTATATGATGAACAGTTAATTCTATAGTCATCATGAAATATATTCAACACAGGGTGACTTGAGCATTTAAACTTTATCTGAGTTATATTACTCAGGAAATTCTGAAGCTCAAATCCTCTCTCTCTTTCTCCTCTGTCTCCTGCTCTCTCTTTCTGTTTTTTTTTTTTTCTTTCCTCTTTCTCTTGCTGTGCTAAGTATTGAACCCAGGGTCTCACACGTCCTCTGTAAGAGCTTCACTACTGAGCTACATCTCCAGATAATGTTTTACTTAGGTTTATAATAAAATAAGTTGCTACAGATTGAAAGAAGGCCAAGGGAGGAATGTTTTATTTTATTTTAACAGTTATTGACTTAAGGAACTATACTAGACACTTTAGAGTAATGCCAAAACAACTTTAAAAGCATAACAAAAATACTTATTTTTTGAAGAACTTCAGTCTAAGAGTAAGGACATATATCTAAAGCAACAAAAATAGGAATATAAGAGAAAGGTAATAAAATAGGAGCAAAAATGTAGTATGGTATCCCCACAGATGACGTGAATAGCTCCATCTAGAAAACACAATCCTCCACCCTACATGGAACTGCCATCATAGCCTGTCACTTGCTCCTGAACTTCATTTTAAATCTATCAACAAGTCCTCGTTTCAATTTTACCAAATTAAATTACATTTGGCCCAATGTTGTCTCAAAGCAACAAACTGCAACCTAACTTTACTCTTGGAGTAAGTAGCTGAGCAGCACGCAATGGTAGCAGTCAAACTCCAGCCGGTTACAGGTTACAAACCATCAGATCCTGTCCACGTAAAGCAGGAGGATGTCACGCTATGTTCAAATGAAGTCAATGCTCAGCTAAATCACCACGCTCTTTCTGTACAAACTTTCTCTCTCTCTCTCTCTCTCTCTCTCTCTCTCTTTCTCTCCTTCCTTCCTTCCTTCCTTCCTTCCTTCCTTCCTTCCTTCCTTCCTTCCTGCTTTCTCTTTTTTTCTCTAAGTACTGCCTGCCCATATTACCAGAAAGATCTCTCTCAGCCTCTCTTAGGCCTGCATGCTACTTCATTCATGAGTTGGTTTTCTCTCAAATAAACTCTGATAAATTTCACTTAAGGTTTCTCCTTTGATAAATATCAAAGTGTGGTTTAAACACACCCACCACTTCCGCTCCCTTACTGCTCCCAGATACCATCCCCTCTTGCCTGGACAGTGCAAACATCTTGAATCCATATCTCTGATTCCATTCCTAATCTCTAACCCACTTCTACTGCAATCACAGTAAATATTTTTGAAACATGAAAAAGATGATTTCACTTAAAACCCTCCAACAGCTTCCCACTGACCTTGGAAGTCTGACAGCTTGTCATAGCTTGGGAACTCCAGTGAGATGTGGTTGTACCAGCTTGTAGGCCACCGACGTCTCCTTTGTAGCAGTCATCTGGCTCAGCCACGGTAATCCTTGCCAGAGGCTGGTGAGCTAAATAACTCATTTTTTTAGGTTCATTTCCAAAAGAACCTGGCTACAGTGCAGTATCTACCAGTTAGATTTCATGAGACTGGAATAAAGAGTTCAGATATTTCTGTTATTTCCTCTTCTATTCTGGCAAATAATTTCAAAAATAACTAAGAAGGTGTGTATCTGGAGAAGTGTCCTAACCAGGGCTATTTTCCTGTTGCACCGTATCTCCAGGCGCTCAGAGTGGCCCTTTGCTAGCCCAGCGCTATGGAGCGGCTCTCTAGGCGGCTTGTCCTTTCACCTTGCCTTAATCAACCTATAATCACTTTTTATCTTTTCTGCTAAAATAAACTGAGATGTACATTAAACCCTAATGTTTAACTCTGAAGAATATACTTACCTTCAGCCTCTCTGTATACCATATTTTTTCTTTTCTCTAGATCTTTATCCATATTCTCTACCTTCCTTACATTCTTTCTCAAATTTCAAATCTTGAAATAAACCTTAGCTCCTCAGCAGTCCTTTCCATGGTTAATGAACTCAACGGGGATACTCCCAAGTCTGTTCCAGAAAGCCCATGGGTTTTACATTTTCCCCACCAAATTGGGAAGTCTGTCACTTGGCCCACAGTGTTTAGCCAAAACCGAAACTGTACAAAGTGTACAGCCCTGCCTAAAACATTTTAAATCTAAACCTACTTTATTTCAAAGAATTGTCTGGCTTTTCACCCAGCCTGTTTCTCTCTCATTATTTGGTCATTGCTTTGCCATGGTTTAGCTAGGGGAACTGTCTCAGTCAAGTTCTCCTTGCTGGAAGACAGTACCTGATCCCTGACACTCACAACTTAGGGAAGAAAAGCTATTGCAGCTCACAGTTCAGAGATCACGGCCCAGTCATGGTCAGCTGGCCTTGGTCGTGTGGGGAAAGGGTCTAGTAGGAACCAGCTGCTCACAGCATCACAAGAGGCAGGAGAAGGGTTGAGAAGAAGCCAGAGCGAGAACATCCGCTTCCAGGACACAATATTAGAGACCTATTCCTCCTGACCAGCGCACTTCCCTTAGCAGTAGATGAAATGCACAGATTAATTCACGTGATCCAATTAACCCTTGTTATCCAAACAATCTCCTTTCAAATATCCAGGCCCTCAGAGCCCATTCCAGATAAAAATGGCAGCAAAAAAACCTAGCGGGATGTGCCTATCCACAGTAAGTGAGGAAATTTTCTCAGACCACACTATCAAGGCAAAGCGTAGTATGAGACACTCTCAGGAAATGTGGGGTGACAGCAGTGGGCGTGGACGGTTCCCCTCTCTACCAGAACACTAGACGATCTCTAGACTTGGAGTAGGTACTGAGAAACGCGTTGGCCAAATTTACTGATCTCACTCTGTTCTGTCATCTGAAAGCGATAAGCAGTCCTTGGAGGTTACAGTCACTCATCCAAGGTCAAATACGTTGCTTGCAGATGACTCTGGGTTCACTGCCACCAGGTCACCCTTTTCCTGCACCGTTCACTTAGAGTTCAAGCAGCCTTAGCTCTCAAATGTTTTCCATTTTACTTTTCGAGTTAGAAATGTATTTCATGTATTTTAAAATCTGAGAGAGAAAATTGAACAATCACTTTAGACACTTTAAAACACATACACTATTTTCTAATCAAATTCCTTTCACAAGTCTTTGTTGATGTTTTACACTGCTTGAAAGCTAGCTAAAGCTTTGCTAGCAGATCGTACAAGTGGTAATCTCCACCTATTAGTGATTGCATTCCTCACAACACGCTGTCCTGAATAGTTTTATGTTTTAATTAAGGTTAAGATGTATTTGGTGTAATTGACGAGAATCCCTTTCTCTAGCTGTTTATGTAGAGAATACAGAGTAGGAAAAACATGCTTTTTTGTATTATTTGCAGTGAAATTTTGACACATTTTTGTGTGGTTTACAGAATCGAAGGAGCTACTGAGATAGGCATATAAAAGAAAAAATATCAGAGGAAATGGTAGTTGTTTTGTTTATTTCTACTTAAATATTACTAGTCATTGAATTGATATTCAATTAGATAATGTGATTACATTAAGAATTTTACACTAGAGTAGCTTAATTTATATTAAGCTACAATAATCATTTATCTGAAGGTCTCCTTCAAATTTGGAACCATTAATAGCTTTTTGTGATGTTTAGAGAAAAAATAAGAATATGCATTTTCAAATGTTTAATGGCTCTTTAATTTGACTTATGTGTGTATGAACTTAGGTATTCAATACACATTTCTTTCCCCCCTGTCCCCCTCTTTTTTTGGACAAGGTCTTGCTCTGTAGTCCACGTTGGTCCTGAACTCACTGTGTAGCTCAGACTAGCCTAGGAGCCACGGCAGTCCTCTGCCTCGGCCTCCGCCTGAGTGTTGAGATTACAGGTGCATGCCACCACATCTGGTTTTATGTGGTATTGGGAACTGAACTCAGGGTCTTGCACATGCAAGGCCACTGCTTTAACTGGCCTGCCATTTCTCCAGCCCCATTTCTAAATTCTTCAGTTACTAATACAAAATTTTTCCTCTTTTCTTAAAATATAAAGCTGCTATTTAGACTGACTTATTTTGCATTTATAAGAAAAGATCTTCCTAGTTCCAACATTTCAAA
This sequence comes from Ctenodactylus gundi, assembly GCA_004027205.1. NCBI lineage: Eukaryota > Metazoa > Chordata > Mammalia > Rodentia > Ctenodactylidae > Ctenodactylus > Ctenodactylus gundi. Next base: position 119,727 of record PVKB01001440.1, on the reverse strand, counting down.
GTTATATAAAAATTTCAACATATCTTAATTGGGTTTTTTTTTTTGCCTTTTTTTCTTTTTATATTTCTTGAGATTGAACCAAAGACCTCATATGCTGTGGGAAAACATTCTACCACTAAGCTACGTCCCCAGTTCAAAAGCATCTCTCCTTTTCTCTTCTCTTTTCCTTCTTTTCCTTCCTTCCTTCCTTCCTTCCTTCCTTCCTTCCTTCCCTCCTTCCTTTCTCTTTCTTTCTTCCTTTTGACAAGGTCTTACTCCATAGTCAGACTGGTCCTGAACTTACTGTGTAGCCTAGGCTGGCCTTGAGCACATGACAATCCTTCTGCCTCAGCCCCCAGGGTCTGGGAGCTGAGGGGGTGCAACCTGTAATCATGATGCTGCAGTTTAGCTCACACGTTCCTGGGGATAGAACCCAGAGCCTTGTGCTTGCTAGGCCAGCATTCTTATTGCTAGGCTAGTCCTTTAGCTCTTCTACCTTAAAAGCATCTTAACTTTTCTGCCCTATTCAGAACTCCCTTCTGCTCAAAGGCCAGAGCAGACACATTTAAAATGTCAAGTCTATTCATTCTTTTAGTCTACTGAAGACAAACCTAAAACATACCTACATGAATGGGAAGTAAACGTAAAGCAGGTAATACACCATATATTTTAAAGACCCTACATTTTTAGAAGTGTTTTTTTTTCTTGTGTGTTTTTAATAGCTTAAGATAAAATGATTTTCAGCATATTTTATAGTAAAAATATCTCATCTTTGAGACATAGCTATGTGCATCTCTGTGCATCCTGAATACCCAGGAGATTAAGAGGCACATAGGCTTTCCATGGATTGTGGTCATATAGAGTTGGAGGTAAGTAACAGTTAATAATCCCAAATGTTTGAATATAGCTCTGTAACGAGTCCTCTAATCTAAGCTGCCATGTTAGGCTTTCAAAGCTCTGGAGCTGTTGGCGTGGAGGAGCTGGAAGCAATAATTGTGCTTGTGGCGACTTCACTACTGCAACGTGAGGTTTAAAGATAAAATAAAACCCACCATTATAGTTCAGGGACGCACTGAGGTGTCGCCTAACCTTCCATCCGCTGGGACAATAGCTGGGCACTCTGTGTGATGTGTTAAGTTGGTGGAAGACAGATCATTTGGGATGACTCCATTGGGAGGGATCAGCGGAGTTACCATGGGGCCCTAATTAGCTCCCTTGGGAGTGAGCTATTGTTAAAAAAAAAAAAAGAAAGAAAAAGAAAAAGAAAAACGTAATGTGACTCCTAATTCTCTATGTCTTCCTCTGCTGTGATAGAACTTTTTTTCTCCCTCTCCTTCATACACCCACCATGAACTATCTGCTGGGTTCCGGTGTAACCAGGAAGGTCTGATTGGAGGCTGTAGTGCCAATCTGGGACTTCCACCTTTCAAAAGTATGAATCAAATAAGCCTCCTTACTGCACAAATGGTATAATCTTAGGTAGTTCTTTATAATGACAGCAGTATATCATCCATTTTAGCTATGATCCCAGACTAGATTTAGGCACTGTGACCACAAGGGAAGGTTCTTCATTACCTGATTATTCACTTGGCCTCTCACACAAATTTGACAAAGTCATTATTAAAGGGGGTAATTCAAGGAGACTATCCTTTAGAATTGATTATCCTTCATCAGTATAATTACCAGATTTATCATTTATCTGATAATTCTGAAAAGAAGACCTGACTTAACCTTCAAATATAGAAATGTTTTCTTAGTGATATTAAATCCATTATTTTTTTTACTTCTTATAGATGAAGGTAATGCATATATTTGTAAAACTATGTCATTAAGATACTTATGCTCAAGGTGGGTTGGGTATAATATACAGGTGTATGTGGCAGTAGGAGACATAATGTATTTCATAATTTTACCGGTGTTTTTAGGTGAGAGTGGCTACTTTTTTTAAGGCCACAAAATCTAGGTCTAGATTTCAATTGAACTCGAATCTTTCTCTCAAATTGGATCCCAAATCTACTTTTATCTCCTCTCATCTTTGGGCTAGAGTCTAACTCTTTTCCAAAGCAGGAATATCTTCTCCTTTCTCATCCATGGAAAAGACCTGTGGCCAACCCATTCCAGACAAGTGTCATCCACATTCAATAGCTTTTACTCCTTCTTTGACTCTGCTGATGACCAAGTGTCCACCAGAGTTCAATGCCATTCCGATGCACCCTTTCTTTCTCTGCCCTACTCACATTCTCAAGCTTTGCATCATATTTCACCATTAAAATTTTTTCCAAATCTTCCCAATATATCTTCTTTTTCAGGTCACTGCTAGGTGGATTCTAAGCATCCTGCTGATGAATGAATTTCACTTTCGTATGTCAACCCTGAGTCCTTCTTCCACAGTGTCTGCCCCTGCTTCTAGGAGTCCGATTCTCCCTCTCCATCCTGGGTTCTCACTACCGCATCAGCCAATGTAATGTTTATTCGACCCTCCTTGTTGTTTCTCATGGTTTATTTTACCATGTTTATCTTTTCTCCAATATCCCCCAAATCTGTGCCAAACCTTCTTTAAATTATTTCACATCCCTCATGTAGCATCACTATTGGACACTAAAATTAGTAAGCATATCCACATGGCCACCATTCTTGTCTTATATACTTGTCTGAAAGACAAAAATCCATCAGTGGTAGTGACTCTCTCTATTATTACAATGGAACAGGTGAGGACATCCTTCTTGAGTTCACCACAATCTTTAGGAAGATACATTAAAACATACTTGTTTCAATTCTTATGTCCTAATCCCCAAAATGAATGTCCTTCAGGAGGGAATATTTACAGCTTTCATGAAAGTAATATTAGTATCAGTGAGTGCAAATGCACAAAGGAAAAAGAGGATGTCTATCTAGCAGCCACACCAGACTAAACATTAGCATATATTACACATACCAAAATGTATATTGTGCAAAAAATAGTATCACTATTCAAAATATAAGACTCCCTCTCTTCAGCAACCTTGCTTGGTACAATCTAATACATGCCTGCACCCCACTGACGTGAGGCTTTACCCACGGGATTCACACTGGAAAAAGAAATGAAGGGGACCCATGTTCCCGCAAGAAAGTAGGAAATGATTTAACAGTTAAAATGTGTCCTAAATATCGATTTATTTTTCCCCAAATTTTAAGACAAACAATGTCCTAATACACCTCTCATATTAATTATGTTCAGGAATTAAGGGTAATTCAACAAAGAAAAAACCTTTGTTTTTGTATACCATTGTGATCAGGTTAAGATCTAATTTACCTTAAATTGTCTCAGACAGAAAGAAGCAAATACACAAAGATTACTCCCATCTTGTAGTGCCTACTGTCTCTGAGGAAAAGGAATAGAAATCCCTTCCACACAAGTTTATGAATATTTTCCATACAAAAACACAGATCCCTGTTTTACAGTAAACAGATGAACTTAAGGGGCAGAGGGAGAATTTATTTTAATTGTTTATTTTTCTTTAAAAAAATTAGTTGCAGGAAAGTTCTGAGAAAAAGGAGTTGCAATTCTTTTTTTAAGTTTGAGCTCATATAAATCTCAAACTGTATAATGATTTTATATTATGCATAACAAATACTAGCAATGCTAAGAAGATATATGATAAGATACAGTGACAGCCATGAATTTCTTATAAATACTGGGTAAAAATTTTTTATGAAGAGAGTAACTACTTCAGATAAAAACAAAGGTTATCAATGTAAGATTTTTTTTATATTTGAATTGGTAGACCAGTTGTAGTTTCTTTATTGGAAACCTTATAAAATTCTTTAGGATTTTCATTTAATGTTCAGTTGGAAAAGCTTATCTCTATAATTTCCTCTTGGACACCACTTGAGAAATTTATCTTTGCTGAATGTAACTTTTAGTAAAATTTTCCTTCCCATAGCTGATCCATAATTTGTCCTATGTAATTAACACATGTAACGAGGTGTTAATGATCTCTTATTTATACAGCATCCAGCCTCAATGAACACAAAGTGCTCTATTTACTTAATGTATCCTCTAAACATATGCATCTGGAACTATCTTTGGACTTAAATTAATTCCACTAAGGAGTAGATTTCTCTAGAAGAAAATTTATTTAAGATCAAGAATAAAAAGGTTAAGACATGCAAATATACTTTTCTATGACAAGCTTATCGAAGGCTTTTGATTTAGAATTGGAAGACAAGAAATGTACTTGGAAACTCCTATACACATTCTCCAGGCTCCCGATGACTACTGGGAACCTCAAATTGTTATTAACATCCTAAGAACTTAATGTGTAATGAAAGGCTACTTTGCAATTGCCGCTAATTCTACATTTACCTGCCTGCATAATTCGCTTCACTTATGGCTGTCTGCTACATTAATATTCATTACAAAAGCCCCTCTGTAATATCCCTTGATGTGACAGAAGTGCATTAGCTATGACAAATGCTTCATAATGTACTCAGACAGTATTATTACAAGCAGAACCTATGGTAATTATTGCTACTTAAACACACAGACTATTCCTTTTGCTCTGTTTTTAAAGAAATGGAAATAAAATCTACAGCTACCAGAAATGAAAATCATTTAAAATATTTTTACATTAATATTATTTTCCCATATGTAAAGTCATATATATATATATATATATATATATATATATATATATATGTGTGTGTGTGTGTGTGTGTGTGTGTGTGTGTGTGTGTGTGTGTGTATATACACACACATACATGATGGCTCATAGAAAGATGGAGGACCTATATTTTTTTATACAGAAAAGAATAAGACAAAAAAAGGACACACTTCTCACTAGTTTAGGGAGAAGGGGACCTCAGGAGGATTAGTTGCTGAGTTTCATATGAGGGTCAGGGTCAGGTCTCTTATCATTCAATACCAAATCATAATCGATATAATCTAACTGTTCTCTTATCTTCATCATGTACAGCTGGACCAGTCACTCTTTCCAATGAGAAAAGGTGCAGAAGATAAAGAGAAATATCTTTGTATTTGAATGATGACTAAAACGCATTTCATATATGACCTCATTTACTAGCATGTTAGTTGACTGCTGATAATTACTAGCTTGATTCGGTAAACTCTCTCCATGAAAATTAGTCGTGCTCCAAGAATCAATTCTTCACTCAGAAGGCATAGGTCATCTCAACGGTGCAAGTGATTTAAAACTATCTTATAATTCAAATAAGGTCAGCTGTGCACGTGGGCATGGTGCTCTTCACAATTCTCAGTGTCATTACTGTCATTTCATCAGTTTCATAAATCATTACATTTTCAGAGATCACATTTCAAGCTTCATTATTATGTAAGATCATTCTTCAAATTGATTTTATCTTTAAAGTTGTCTGGAATTGTGAGTTGATTTATTACGGCTGATTCTTTTATCCTAAGCAGAGGAAGGAGAGATAAGAAACACACAGACATCGGCAGAGTATCTGGTGACGGCATCTGGGGCCATCTGCAAGGCATGAGACTGAGATTTCTACCGTCCTACAGATGTGGGTCCCAACAGAATGGCGTTTAGTTACAGAAAAATAAACAAATAATTTATTCCATGTTAAAACACACAGAATATATAAAACATAATGTGGTGACAAATCAAATGATTCAGTATAAAAACTAAAAATTTGATTGGATTATAGGATAACTGTATCCATCAAGAGTTGAATGCGCCCATCAGAGCTGACTGTGCTGCCAGGGGGCGGGGCCTGGCAGGAAGATACGATCACGGGGCCAGACCCACGAAGGCATCTCTCCCTTTCTGTCTCTGGCTTTTTCTACTGTCTCTGCATTCTGCCTGCCTTGGATTGAGGAGCTTTCCTCAGCGTGCTCTTTACATACCATCACTACCTCAGAGACATCCGCCTGCAGACAAAACCATCTAACCATAGAAGTTTTAGACGCACATTCTATTTAAGGTTTATTTAAATAAAACCTTTTTCATTAAGCTGTGCATGTCAAGTGTTTCATCCCATTAACAAGAAAACTGGCCAATACAATAAGGAAAGAGAGTATTGAAACTCCAAAAATAGACTATTACTTTCTAAAACAAATGCAACCTTTTTGGTGTCATCAAAACTACAGATTTGTGACCACTTACTATACTCTTGAAGTATCTCATTTGCCTCTCCTTACTTTGGTTTAAAAAAAAAAAGTGTATCAAGTTAAGAAGATACCTCTCTCACAAAACATTTGGTAAAAGTCACTATCTTGTTATTTTTAAGGACATATTTCAGCCATGGGATTGTTTTTTTTTTTTTCAGAAAATATGCAGAAGCCCTATCTTTAATAGATACAGAGAGTGGAATGGATTTTTTAAAAAGCCAGAGTTTTGAGCTTCCTATTACGGCCCCATATTGGAGCTAGTGAGAGTCCTGGACACCACTTGGAACAGACTGTAGGCTCTCCGCACTCTCGTGTCCCTCCATATGCCCTAGGCCACCTGATTCTAGTATTTTAGTACACTGCTGCACAATCTCAAAGACTGAAAATTCAGCAGGTCATAAGATAGATCAAGCTTCTTCCACACAGCTTTTAATTTTTTAAACTAGTCTTTCCTAAGGAATTGAAGTCTACCCTTTGGAAACTTATCTTCACTGTCCAATGAGTATGTCCACACAGTCCTGTGGGTCTCAGGTAGCATGTGAATGTCACATGTGTTCAACATGTAGGTATTGGATAAATAACAGGTGTATAAGTAATCTTAATTTTTTTTACATATTCTCAAACCTTGTTTAGGTTTTACTTTCCAGCTCCATCATGTTTTCCAGCCACTTTATCCTCCTGCGTGATTCGTTCTGACCTTCAACAATTTGATAAATTTTACTTTAGTTGAAGAGGCGAAGTCCAATGAACTCAGCATAGTTTGACAAGAACAAGTAATTTATGAGCACTGGTAGTATCAGTCTTCCGTTGTTTCTGAATCCCAAGTAAGATTACGAAGGCCTAGAGGCCAGTAGCATCACATGACTCCTACTGCATGTGGTCTACTAGGTTCTCTAAATCACAGCTCAGTAAATTATGGCCTGTTGGTCAAATTTGACTCACTGTGTGTTTTTGTAAATAGTTTCATTGCAACACAGCCAGTCATATCGATTCATTTATATATCATCTACAACTGATTTTGCACGATTGTAGAACTCAGTAGCTACCACACAGCCAGCAAAAGTTGATACATTCCCAACAGGCCCTTTGTAGAAAATATTGCCAATCCTGATGCAAGCCATCTCTGCCCAGGATTGTTAGAAGGACAAATTACTGCTCAGAGGTACAGAGCTCACCTAGCACACACAAGGCCCTGGATTTGATCCTTACTGGGGGTGAGGAGGGAGGGAGCAGTACTACCAGATACCTTAAACACAAGAAACCTAGAAACTAATCTCTCTTAGGCAAAATTGACTTTTACCCAAGAATTCTTTCACATCAATGTTTCTTCCACCTTTGTAGGCAGTAGAATCATCTCTAAAGTTTTAAAGTGTCATTCCTAGGCCTGAAGCCAGGTCTCAAGGTTGTGGCATTGCACCATCCACAGCATCCACAGTGATGGTGGCTCAGGCCTGGCTTTCCACTGTGGCCCATTTCTGCTTATTGAGATATGAATTATATTCCTGTCATGACTGCTGTGCTTGTTTGCTTAATTTTTACCCTGAAACAATTTAGAGACACACAGAAGTTGCTTAGAGTTGCTGTACATACTTCACCTAGACTCCTTTGATAAAGCCATCCATGGCCATGCAGGCGGTATCAAAATCAGAGTTAACATCAGATGGTAGGTTTAACTATAAATTTCATTTCTATTTTAATGCCTTTAATATTCAATTTTTCTATGAAATTTTATCACAGCAAACTTCTTCTGTGCTGCTGCGTTACACTCGCAGTTTCCTTCTAAATCTAAACACGGAAAACTACTTCATCAATGCGACTGACAAAAGACCGCTTAAATTCATTACTAAAGGGTGGATTCTTCTGAGATTTTCTTTGCTCCCCCGCCACATCGCTACTGAAATCCACCCAAGCTGTTTCCCACATCTACAGTTCATCCCTCTTGGCTGAGGAGTGACTTTCCACTGTGTCACTTTATTCCAATTTGTTAATCTCCTCGGTCAATTAAAAAAATCTGCATTGTTTCCAGCATTTGGTGAGAATTAATAAGATGAGAGTAGATATCTGTCTTCAGATTTTTGTGTGAAAATGAGTTTATATTTCTCTTATCCTAGAAGTCAGATTGCTGGGTTATATGGAAAGGATCTGCTTACCTCTTAAGAAACTGCCAAACTTCTTTTAATAGCCACGTAAGTTTGTGTTTTCCTGAGCCTATTTAAATATCCTTGTTGCTGAGTACTTTTTTTTAACCACCATTTTGTATTTTATTTGGTATGTATTTATTCTAGCTATTCTAATAGGTGTGTAGTAGCATCTTTTCATGGCCTCAATTTTCATTTTTCAAACAGCTAGTGATGTTGAATACCTTTCTGTGTGTTTATTTACCACCTGTGCCTTCTTCAGTGCAATGTCTGTTCAAGTCTTTACCCAAGTTTGAAAATGGATTGGTTGTTTTCTTATTATTGACTTTAAGATTTTCTTTATATATTATGGATACAATATTTTTGTTAGATACAATAAGTGAAATTATTTTCTCCTACACTGAGGCTTACCTTTCACAGGTCTAAAGACTTTAATTTTGATGAAGTCCAATTTATCAGTTCATTTTCTTTAAGGATCATAACTTATTAAACAGAGATAACCTGCCTAGCAATTTGAAAATGAAAATTTTAATATTAGGTATAAAAGGATTGCTTAGTGACAACTGGCAAGTGGAAAGTGAAGTGATATCAAAATGATAAAGAATTGGTAGATAAATGTGCCATTTTTAATTTTATTCATTCACTTATTTCATAGGGCAATCATGTGTCTAGAAAGACATCCTCTCCCTCCACCCAGGGGCTATGTCCAAACCCAATTGGAAATTGGGTGTCCATCACTCACTGAATGCTAGGTAAGTTTCTATGGGACTTCTTGGTGAACAGTGCTGGGAGTCTGTCCCTTAGTACTGCGAACGCTGCTTATGAAAAACTATCCCATCAGAGGTCCAATGGTACAGAACTGCCCTAAGGCAGATTGGGAGAAGCTGTTCACCTCTGGATGCTTCCAGCCTCCTCCAGGAGTTGGGTATCTTTGGGGAAAGCTGTGTGCTTGCAGGAGTCTGGCTGGCGTGTTTCAAAGACCAGGAGTGAAGACACCTCCTTTTGCAAGTCTCCCCAGTGTCTTCCACTGGCAAAGGCTAACATCATGTCAATTTCTAAAAGGAGACTACATAAAGATTGTTCATTCAGATCCACTTTCCCACAGTGCGTCTAGTCAACAGTGCTCCGCCTTGTCGTTCTCCCAGTGCCATTTTTTTTTTAGTCATGTGCAAATAAAACTTCATCTACAAGCTGAGTGGTTGGCCCATGGGAGTGATTTGATAACCTTGATCTAAATCACATATGAAATTGAGTCACCACATTCATGACTACTGAGCCAAAACTGGTTTTTATATGAAACAAACAGATTCCAGGGGAGACTCTCCATAACCTTGCCATGGCATTCAGCCCAGTTCCCCGTGGTCCCTTGCTCTTTGGTCTGGGCATGCCTAAATCATCCTTCTAGAAGGAGGAGGATTTAGCATACCTCTTCAAGTTCAATACTGGTTTCTTGTCTCTTCGTATGAGTGGTGAGCACAAATGTTCAGGAGTACGTGTCCTTCATTTCTGAAGTGGGGCTTCCAAGAGGTAGAGTTATAGCTTCTTTGTGGTGTCTTCATGAAGCAGAGCAGAGAGAGTCCAGAGTCTTATCACACAAAGACCCTCTGCCGGGTCTAGAAGGAAATGTTAAAGAGCAGGCTTGTCCCAGAATTGTTCTTCCTGCACTCATGGGCAGATTCAGGTAGCAGGTTCCTCTGAATCTCAGGCTAACCTCTGCGGGAGGCAGTGGAACAAAAGCACAAAGCAAGATGGAGATCTTAGCACCGGGTAATCCCTCAAGTCCGAAGGTCTTCAGTCTTAATTCTTGCCTCTATTCACTTCTTCTCCAGGGTCTTCTGAGTGTTTGTGAATTATGACCAGGCTTCATTGGTATCATTGCAACAAGGAACAGGACAGAATAAGCTTCCTCTATTCTCTCTGGAACAAGAAACTCTCTATGGCCTATGCATAAGTTGGTTTGCTTAAAACACACACCATAACACGCAGGTTACTGTGGTTTGGATGTTGAGTGTTCCTCAAAAGCCTTGTTTATATGCAACTCTGTTATTGGGTCATACAGCCTGGCTGAAAGGAGCAGATACCCGGGTGTGACCTAGAAAAATTATGTTAACTTGTAGAAATTGGGGGTTGCCCAGGGCAGATCTTTCGGGTATGTGTTGTTGACTTGTGGGCCAGGAAGGGAGGTAGGGTCACCTACGCTGTTGTTGGGAGGCGACAGGCAGCTTGAAGTAATCAAATAAAGTAAGAGGAAACATTATAGCTCCTTTTCTTCTTTTTGAGACAGGGTCTCACTTTGTAGCCAGGTTACTCCTGCCCTCACTATGTAGCCCAGAGTAGCCTGGCACTCACAGCAACCCTCCTGCCTCAGCATCCCAAGTGTTGTGGTCATAGACATGTGCCACCATGCCTGGTTTTGTGTGGTGCTGTGTAATCATGCCTGGGACCTTACACTTCCTAGGCAAGTGCTTCAACCACTGTGCCATTCTTCCAGCCTACGTGACTGCAGCTTCGTCCTAGGAAATCTCCAGCAGTGCCTAAGTCTGCAGACACCGGCTTGGTCTTGCTTCACTTGGTTGCTGTTTGCAATGCTGTGAGCAGCTCTTATTCCTCCGCTGTGTACTTCCAACTTGACCCTTGCCCATGGATGGGCCTTCTGAAACTGTGAGCTGACTAAATCTTTCCTCCCTTAAGCTGCGAACGTTGGTTATTCTGTCACAGCGATGAATAAGTAACAGAGACATAGGTGTTTCTGAGCCATGATTTAGCTATCACCAATGGGCTTAAGGAGATTCTTTCAAAAAGTCAATGCCCATTCTGATGTGCAGGGCTTTTTTACTTGTCGAACTGCAGTTGCACCATCATATGGCCATTAAAAATCATGCATGTAATTATGAAGGACTAACTCTACCAACATTGGACCTGACCAGAGGAAAAGAAATCAACCTTTCCTAAACTTCCAGCTGGTAGTAGAAATGCACATGTAGCATTGCTTCTTAACACAAATTGTCTTTGACATATTTTTTAACCCAGAATGCTTTGGTATGCATTTGGTTTTACCACTATTTCTGACTTCCATGGCTAGCTATCTTCCAGGAAGTTTCCTTACACAGAGGAGAAGTTTTTAAATCTTCCCCCCATATCCCAATTTTTTTTTCCATTTAGGAATGTCACAGAGAAGTAAATGCTGTATTTCTATCTCAAAATTATAATACATGACATAACTTATGGTCATAATAAAAATTATAGCAACTTCCTACCATTTCAGAATATCTGTTGGTACTATGTGCTGGACAATACATCAAATGAATTAGCTAGATTTCTGACCAATTTAGCTACAAGTTATTATTTGACAGATGAAAAACAATTAAATGGTTCAGTAGAGATTAGAAACTTGAGTCTGATTCAAATCTCATCTTCATTTTCCGAACTAAACCTTCTGTGCCTACCACCACCATTATTACTGATTCTGGGTGACTCCTCTGGCCTGATGTTTAGGCCTCCATCGTATTATTTACATTTTGGTTTTACCCACGAGGCAAGACTGAAAGCTCTTTGACAGCTGGGAATTATTGTGGAACAGTTACCTGACATAGAATCCATGTTGAGTGTTGAGCGGCTAGGTGCTGATTTTCATAGCAGCTAGCCACTGAACAATTTAGAGCCTGTCTCTTCCTGGAAACTGACTTAGCAAAGAGACTGAGAGAATCTATCTAGAGAGTCACAAATCCAGCCAATGACCAGTTGAGTGGAAGGGATGCTTGGTGAATAATGAGGCTAATCTGACTGATGCTCCAGACTTGGCCATGCATACAGATGAGCGCCCAACTTAAAATGAGGTGTCACTGCGTGCATTAATTTATAACTCCTGTAAAGAAATGGAGCCGAGTGCCATAAATGCGAGACAAGCCTTTCAAATACACACATTTCAGAGGCTCGTATTTGACGATGATACCTGATAAAGACTCACATCTGTCATGTCACCGCCTCCCGTCCTGATTACAAAGTACGTTCTGTCCATTTCTCTGAGCATGATGACATGTTATCAAAAGATGATAAATGCTTTTGCAAACAGGAAGGGCTAAACAAATGCTTGTGCTATTTCTCTGTAGGTTTGCATCAACCAACATCTTGACTGCATTTCCTATCTGCTAGGGAGCAAAAGGCAAAATCTTATACCACCAGGAAAGCTCAAATGTTAAGAGATAAAAATTAAATCTGGTCATTGGAATCGACATTATATCACATTTAAAATAACCACAATGTACAGCTAGAATTCACTCCAAGACTGTCGTAATAACTGATTGCTAGGATTCCTCCAAAGGCAGAAATGCATCACAAGTACTCTGTTTGGTAGAATGTTTTCTTTTACTCTTTCATTCATATACTGGTTTTATGAGTGTATCATGGTTTTTATGATGAACCCAGGCTGTGAAAAATGCTTGGAAAATACCCACAAATAAGAGAGACATATTCCTGACATTAAGGACTTTCTATTAGAAGAAGCAAAAAATAGACAAAATCAAATAAGAAATAAAATATTTCCATATTTAATGGAATGTTTGAAATCTGGTATAAAGAATAGGCTCTGCTAAGATGGGTGGGGCGGGCATGTAATCTCAGCAGCATTCTGGGAGTCTGAGACTGGAAGATCACAAGTTCAGGCTCATTCTTAGCAATTTAGCAACATAGCAAGACTATAACTCAAAATCAAAAATAAATATAGGCTCAGGGTGCAGCTCAGTATGAGGGTCCTTGGCAATCAATAGCACCCCTCCAAAAAGTTCTTATTTGTGCTGAATCCAATGAGCTCCTCTCTCTCTCTCTCTCTCTCTCTCTCTCTCTCTCTCTCTCTCTCTCTCTCTCTTTACACACACACACACACACACACACACACACACACACACACGCCTTACTGTACACATTCATGCACACTATTAAAGGCTTTTACTCTTCTACACGGGGCACACTACAAATCTGAGGACAGCTCACACTTTACCCTTAAACTCCTCTAGGATAAAGGCCTCTGGCTTAGTGTTCATTTTAGTATAATTTAGTTTGATTTTGCTCTTAATTTTTTCACAAGGGACAAAATGATGTGACCTTTCACTTGTCACTCTGGTTCTACATGTTAGTTCTTGCTTTTTCTTAATATAGCAGCTCAAAATCTGCTATTTTTGCTCAAAAACACATTGACTACAATTATATAGCTCAGGGGCTGGAGGAATAGCACAGTAGTAAGAGAACTTGCTTAGCACATTTAAGGCCTTGACTTTGATTCCCCAGCACCATATAAACTGGGTGTGGTGGCATGTGCCTGCAATCTCAGCACTCGGGAGGCTGAGGCAGGAGGTTTGCCATGAATCCAAGACTAGACTGGGTGGCATATTGAGTTTAGGATCAAGTTGGACTGCAGGGCAAGATCTTGTGTCAAAAAATTGTCTATAAAAATTGTATAGTTAAAATACAAATAAAAAGGGGACTTGAAAATGGAAAGTAATGATGAATATTTGGTGAGAAAAAAATCTATTGCAAATTCCAAATCTCATCTAACATAATAGTAGAAATATTAACATTATCATCTTTCTCTTTGTTCGTTCCATGTATGTAGATGTTTCCCAATGTACTGAAACACATCCAATGTACTGATATGCAAATACACATACACACCCTTGAGTAAGCATGGATATAACAACACTAATATAGGAATGGAATGGAGAAAATGTGAATAAGGAGAAATAGCCAAATATAATTACTGACTGAAAGTTGAGCATGCATAGCTAGACCATAGCCTGAATAACAGAGGCAATCCTCACTGGGTTCAGGATTAATTCTCTGGAGATAAACTTGATAAGTTAAAAATCATGGTTCCAGGAAAAGTATTTTCAGCTGAATGACTCTGGGTATACATTTAACTTTGCTGTTTTCCTTAGAATCTTGCTTCACAAAGTGATAATAAGATCAAAATCTTTTTTAAGCTGGTGTGAGAAGAACATGAACCAACCCACGTAAGATATCAGCATGCTTAATTCACAGTAACTGATACAAATATATAAGCTATTGTTAGTATTACAATTGGGTGTCCAATGAAAATGAAATTTATTTTCTAAAATCAAGCCAATCTTTGTTAGGAGTCTCCATCATGCTACATTGGGAGGGATTTAGAGGATGTACTTTAATATTGAACTTACATGTCTGCATAATCACAATTTCTTAAGGTTCAATAGTCTCTTTTTACGATATCTTAAACTCTATCAAACATGGAACTATGTCTCTTTTCTCTTTCTTGTGCTTGAACCACCCCTTCCTCAGGGTCCCAGGAGGTAGGGCACAGGAGGCAGAATGCAATTTCTATGAATTGTCATCTACGCTTGTGTGGGCTTTTCAATGACGCGATTGCATCTGAGTTATTCATGCTCCTGTAAGTAACTCTTCCCCCATATTCCTCCTGTAAGGAATCTCAGCAACCTCATCGATGTTGGCACAATCGTTGCTTTGGCCTGGCTACTGTGCTTTATCTGGGGTGAACAGATATACATTCACATCACCCAAGGAAAGTTTAACACAACATGTATTTGAATTTGTTCAAAACTTCTTAGCAATAGGGAAAAAAAGAAAACATAACTCTCATTACAAAAAGCACAAGCTTGCAAGGTCCTCAGGAAGCTAATATTAACTTAGCTTCTCTGGTGCCCACATATATCTATATAGTTGGGATAGAATCATCTACTATATTATCATGAAGACACAACTTCTAATCTTCTTCTGGTCCAATATACTTTCTGTGATAAAATTCACACGAATGCTGCCAACAGCCCTGGTTCTTAGCCTTCCATCCACCCAGTGCTGCTGCTCTGCAGGAACAGGATAGAAATGACATGAAAGGGATTGTAATTGGAATAGACGTGGGCCCACTGGGCAGTTTGCTAACTTCAGTTTTGGCTGTTTTCTTAGGCCAGGGTATTCAGAGCATGAATAAATCTATTTGGTTTCAGCTACTCTGGAAGGAAAGTTTTGGCACTTATTTGTTTAATTTCTCACATACAGCCCAAAAGCATTACTAGAAGGTGGAACTTGGAATTGCATTCCTAGTCCCAGAGGATGCTGCTGTTGCTGCTCACGTCAGCCCAGAGCCCAGCATATAACAAGGACATTTGGAGTTAGAGTCTACTAATAAGCTGATGAAAGCTCACCAGTTAAAAGAAGAATACAGCTCAATGTTCTCTTTTGCTTTAATGGACTCAAATTTGTTAACATGCTATTAAATACGAAGCATTTTTTTCTTGCAGTTGATTGAAGAACACAAATACAAATGAGAAAGAGGGTGAGAGAGAGAGAGAGAGAGAGAGAGAGAGAGAGAGAGAGAGAGATTCCAATAGACTCTACACTAAAAACAGCAGGAAGTAGCAAAAGCTTGGGTCTACAGAGTGCACGGAGCAGAGTCCACAGAAAGTCTGGAATGGAACGTGGAGTGTTCCTCTTGGATAGGACTTCTATGATTACATTATCAACTTTCCCGGGCTATTAAATCAGTGGAGCAAAAAATGGGCACATTTGGTCCACAGACAGAGAAGGCCTGGTGCAGAGAACAGAGGATGAAAATGGCACGACAGATGTCTCAGGGCTCTCGTATCAAGGTGCACGCTCCGAAGGGCTCTTCTGAGGGCTCTAATGTGGTGAATGGCTTATTGAGCACAAAAATGAGAGAAGTTAGAGGATGGAGTTCTAAAGACTTTCCTTTTTTTTAACTTCCCAGATGGACTATTTCCATCTATTTTTGGATTCATGATGTCAAACCAATTTGTTGATGTAGTCAGTTTAGGGCAGTTTTGTTTTTTTTTTTTTTTTTTTTTTTCTGTTTCACCTGTCAGGATTTTGCTTTGCTAGTCAATGCTAGTGCTTTTCCTGCTAGAAAAATCCATTCATCAGTTTCTTCCTTTGCCAAATGTTGTCCTTGATGTGTAGTAGAATCCAGAACTCCAAACCTTTGTGAAACACCTTGTCCAGTGAGAATGTAGCCTCAGTTTCAAGGATGTCCCATTCTTCTAGTTGGGGTCACTTTGTAACTTCCTTTCTATTTTTCTGGAGTTAGATTCTTAATCATCTTCTAACCACTGCAGACGACCATTTCCTATTTTATATATGTTTATAATCTCTTTTCTTTTTTATTTCCCCCTTAAAATACCTGACTCTGATATACCAAACAACCTGGTTGTAGCTCCTGATTGCCACAGCCACAACCATGAGTGAGTCATTCCTGTTGACCCCATTTCCTTCTTAATTTTCTCTAAATCTCATTCCCCTGCCCTTGTATTGCTGTTATTCCAATCCTGGTATAAAATAGAATATCACTGTGCCTACTTCCATTTTCCAAGGACAGTCACAGCAATAACTCCCATCACCTCTGTTATTACTACAAGACTTTGTCACAATATTGTTACCGGGTGGAATCTACTTCTCTTTCATTGTCCCTGTCTTAACCAATAGAGTATAGTAAATGCATATGGTGACTTCAGAGGATACATCGTACAAGAAAATGTAGCTTCAGCCTGGCTGTCTTTCAGTAACTGAGACACCCTGTCATGGAAAATGCCCTGTCCCTTAGTAGGTGTTCTGGTAACAGCCCTGGTTGAGATTCCAATCAACTGGCAGTATCAAGAACCCAATATATACGTGACTTCACACAAGCTGCCATTTGACTCAAACACAGGAGAAGCACCCAAGTTCCCACCTATGGGAGGATAACCTGTTTCATCTCAGCCACCGGCACCAAGACAGATACTGCTACTACTATTAATGATTATTTTCTGTACCAAATTTGGATTGGTTTATTTTGCATCTATGGACAATTAGAACAACCATCATATAAATGAATATATGGAAGCATCTTGATGAGAGGTTTACAAAGCATGCTACATAGACCACATCAGGCCTGCTGCCTCTTTCAATTATTAGATTTTTCTGGCACACAGCCATTCTCAATATAACCAAAGGAAGTTTTCAGGCAGCAGTATCAGACTTGGGTAGCTGAGACAGTGGTTAAAATGCACACTCTCTGGCCACATGAAGGAAAAAAAATATTCTGAACACTGAGTAGAAAAATAGATGAGTTTTCTGTTTCTGATAGTGGATACTTACCATTTTATGTCCTGATCCAGCTATATAAAATCTTATTTTTCATGTCCTCCTTAAATTTAAAGCTACACACACACATGTATTTTTGTAAAGCTTTTGTTAAATTAAAATACACTAGATATTAAAACACACTAGTGATTTTACATACTGGTAAAGCTGAATTGATTATGCGCTGAGGTTCACATAATCAAATACGTTCACTGACCCAAGCAAGGACTGTGACACACCACAATGGATGTTTCTTTTTTTCTTTCTGGAAAATAAAGACAGTTGATAAAATCAGAAACTCCTGACTGCGCAGAAACTCGGGTTGGGTAGGATTTTGAGGAAGATAAAGTTAAGGCTTTTGTAAGTTTTTAAGAAAAAATTTAAAATCCTACAGCTCTACTGCATCAAGCTGATGAAAGAGTGCTCACAAGTTAAACTGGTTTGCTTTATAGATTACAAATGCAATCTTGAGGGGGAAAAAAACCAAAAACAAATTGTCAATCATGTTCCACTTGATTTCATTCTTTCATTACTCTTTGCATAATAAAAAATTAGCTTTCTGTAGAATACCAATCATAAAACCTATCTGACCCTCTCTCATCAATTAAAATTTTGATGGAAGATGTTGCTTATTAAAAAAAATAGTGGACAGAAACACTTAATAGATTTGACAGCCATGACAAATAAATTGTTCTATCTTTTATCCAAACATAGTGATTGTTTTGTTTTGTTTTTCACATGAAGGCACTCAATCTTCTCAGAATCTTGGATTACTTCGAAGTAATAAGTGTTTTTGCCTAGTGTTGCTAGACCAAGGCACTTATTTTAACCAAGAATTTTCTAAAGATCCATTCACATTCAGTTAACTGAGTACTTCCTCCTAATGGGACACAAAAGTTGATACAGAGTATTACGTGGAAATGTCTAGAAGGCAGATACTGTATCATCAACATATTTTTCATTGCATTTAGCAAATGGGATATTAATGTTATGTTTCTGCTAATACTGAAGTAGTCCATGATTTCTGCCCTCATCAGATACAGGCTACTTCAAAGCAAGTTCTTTATAATGGGATGTCAAACTCTACTCCACTGCTGGTGGGAATGCAATCTGGTACACCATAATGAAAAGCAGTCTGGAGGTTCCTTAGAAAGCTGAGGATGGAAATTCCATTTGATCCAGCTAATGCCCTACTGGGCATATTCCCAAAAGAAATAAAGTCAGCATATCAAAAGGACACATGAATATCCATGTTTACAGAAGCACAATCATCATAGCCAAATCCTGGAAAAAATCTACCTGCCCATCTAAACAGGAATGATTAAAGAAGATGTGGTACCTATACATGATGGAATACTATGCAGTCATAAAGACAGATATGAAGCAACTGAATAAAAATGGGGCCACCCAGAGTCAATAGTTCTCAGTGAAACGGACCAAGCACAAAAGACTGACTATAGATGTGTGTCTCTCTTATGAAATGTACAAAAATAATAACGTACAAAGGCCCCAACATGAATGGCAGGGTAGAAAGAGAGACAATGGTCAGATAGGAAAGAGGTGAACCTCTGAGGAAAAGGGTGGCTATAGATATTCATTAATGCCCCAAACCATGGTACAGAATTTGGTATTCATGTATTTTTAAAAAACGATATATTTTATTTCATGTGAATTTTTTACCAAAAATAAATAAATAAATAAAATGGGACATCAATAACTTAGAACTAACTCTTGACAGTTTTGCTCTGTTTTGTTTTGTATAAGAATAAAATAGTTCATACCATGTAGTACAATTTTTAATGAGCTATATAATTTAAAACTCTATCTTTTCCTGTTAGGAAATAGACAGATTTGTAGAAAACAATTTATGATCTCTGAACTCTAGACTGCATTTTCATTGACCCTCCCTTTTACACAGGCTTCTCCTGCATGTATTAAACCAACTACAAGACAAAATATTAAAGAAAAAATTGTACCTGCACTGAATATGTGAAAACTTTTTGTAATTATTACATCTATAATATAGTGTAACAACTATTTACAGAGAATTGACATAATACTCTGTATTATGAATAATTTAGAGGTGGTTTGTAGTATATGCGATGATATGTACACTTTATATGAAATTACTGTGTCATTTTACATAAAGGACATACTCATTTGATTTGAGAATTAATTTCCCATGGATACTGCATGGAACTTGTAATTTATTTTTTAATATTACTAATCATTAGGCTAAAATATCTTAGTAACATGAGAAAAAACATGCACTTGTAGACCATGAACCAATCCATTATGGTTACTAGATTTCCCATCACCAAACTTTGCTCACTAAATATTGCCTTAATTGTCCCCCCCAAGTTAAAACATTTTTCAAAGTGACAATTTCAAAGATACAATACAAAGCCTTCAAGTCTCTAATCCTTTCAAATGTAGGCCGTTTTCTGTGTTTATTTGATGATTATGTATTAATACAAAAAAAACTAACATCTGACTTGTAAGGACTTTTTTCCTTTTTTTTTCTTATGACTTCAGTTCCATTCTTTCAAAGAATTCTGTCACTGTCTACACAGTACTGTAAAAACTGAACATGAACATGGTTTCCTTGCAAGTCTTAAATTATCTATCATAAATATTACACAAAGAAAATAAAAATGTTACTTTCTGAAAACAACTTCTATGGCAAAATAAGAAAGGTAATTACATGCTTTTTCTTATTAACAAAAACGTGAAGCAACACGAAGCTTGGCCTTTAAATTTTTCTTCTCTCATAAAGTTCCAGGGAAGTGAAAACCACAGTAAAGATGCGAAGGTCATAAAATTGGGCAGACACCCTTTTAAACCCATTTATCAAGTCCAAGATACGATATACAAACATAAGTATTTCTGCCAATCTCTTAGGGGCATTTGAGTGTTACAGTAAGTGAGAAAACCTGAATAACCTAACAAACATGATACCATAGGTGACCCACCAAAATAAGAGTTGGTGCTAAAAAGGTTATGAAAGCAGTGTTTTTCTGCCTAATAAAAGACATCAAGCCTATGGGTCCTGTGGAGAACTGGAAGTCACTATGGTCAAATTTTAGCTCTGACGCATAAATTTGTTGATCTCTGTCAAGTCTCTTAACTCAGAATCCAGTTTCTTTAGATGAAAATTTAGGAATGTCAAATTCTAAGAGTTAGGCACCTCCATAACACTCACAGCTGCTGGACAAAACGTTTAAGCCACTTCATTACAAAACTTTGTTTCATCTTCTCTATTGTCCTGAGCCACTAGAGGACAGGAACAACATCCAGTGCCTGGACAATGTGAGCTTTCATGATGTGTCCACCAAAACGGGGATTCCAGGGATTCCATACACTTGACACGATGTTTAGCATTCAATATTCACTTCCCTTCCACTTTCTTCACATGAAAGGATAATGCTGGTTACTCTAGATTTTAATGGCATTATTCCTGCTATTTTCTACCAGGAAATCACTTTCTACCTTGAATTAGATATTGTGCTTATACTTTATCTTCCAAACCAGATTAAAAATACTGTGACACCCAAACTCTTAATCTGGGTTTTGGTTTTCATTGCTGCAGGATTCTATATGTTGCAAAAGTACTTCAGGATGTGAGTATGAGCGAGCATATGGGTAAAAAGACATTGGTCCAGAGTTCACCAAAGAGACTCTTAAATATCTGATCATTTCAGTGAAGAGTGAAAAAGCTTTTTTTCTCATAAACTCCTTTTTTTTAGAGAGAGCATGGAAGAAAACCATTGTTTTCCTCTTGATTTTACTTAATTCTACTGGCAACAAAATAGAAGAATGTTGGACCAAAAAAATGAGTTCCTACTGGTTGGCATCCTACTGCTGTACATTGTGCATCCTGACCTTCATTTTGGACTTTAGCCAGGCACCATCTGTTAGTCTGAGGATGATGGATTTGAGCAATCACATAAAAGTGTAGTATGGTCAAGGCAGCCCCAAAACTCTGTCATAAAAAAGCAAAGCAAACTAGAGACTCGCCGTGCACTGGAAGAGTGTCAACGACTCTACACTAGGAGCAAAATGTACTTCCTGCCCTCTGATTTAACCCAAATCAGTGTCAAAACTTGAAGTTAAACACACAGTCAATCTGACAGAAGAGAGCTTTCGAAAATGTTCTTTACTTTCATTAGAAACTGAAGTTGCATGGTAATTTAATGATGAATTTGAATGCAATTATGATAATTGCAGTAGCAACTTAATTTTATGCTGTCTTTGGGAAATGCTCATCCCAGTTGCTACAAATTCAAATTTTGAGCTATGAGGGTTAATAACTTTGATCTATATTATAAAATAGTTAATTATAGTAGAGTTCTGGTACTGAAACTTACTGGCTATATGTGCTCAGGTTATTATTATATATTTGGAAAATTCTGGTTTTCATGTTAATAAAACTCCTGGGATAACCTACTTGAACAGATACCATATTGCTTGTTGGCACTTTAACGATGAAAAGTGCTAGTTGTGAAGACAAAACTGCTTGGGCTGAAGCTGTGTGTTCCATCAAAGAGTTGAACATGTCATGAGAAGAACCAATGGAAAGCGAACAATTTCAATTCAGGCCAGAACTGAGTTTACACAGAAGCCTGAATGTAGAAATCAGCCTACCAGTGCATAAATAGGTAAGTCTGTGTTTTTGTGCACACATGCGAGTATGCATTGGCACATTCTTTCTCACACCAGTATGTGACACATACATGTGATGAGAAATAAGGAAGAACTATTTCAGGACAAGGAGCACAGACCCTGTTTGAAATCCTCGAGTGATTTTGGTGGGTTGGAGATGAGATGTGGAAGATGACAAAAATGTCAGGCAAGAGCCACATCACAGGAGAAGCTCTGGAATCAGGATCTGAAGCTGGAACTTAGAGAACATAAATTAAAGTTCAATTTCTAGTTCAGGTATTTCTGTTTTAGGTTGAGTTTTATTTTTACCAAGAAATCAGTACATGCTTCATCATGCCATCGCCATGAACTTAACACTATACCCACATGGGCTTTCACATTCATGTCCATCATTATTTCAGATAAGCCTTGCACTTTCTCACATTGGTGATAAAGTTCTCTGATTATCCCCATGATTTCATAGGTGCTGGTTTGACATTCTGTCATATTTGATCACTGTCCAACTCCTTTGTTACATTCATGATTCCTATTTTTACAGCTGAAATATTTCATTATATAAGCTCATGTCTACTCGGCTCAATTCTAGAAATGGCATAAAAATTCGGAAAAAACTTCTCTATGAACATACACAGACACAGATGTTTGCGGGAGTATGGCATCTGTAGAAAATGCCTCTAGGAGCTTTAATTTAATTTTTGAAAATCATCCAGATGTCTGGCATATCATAGATATAGATGTTCAGCCTATGATTTATTTTACACAGCAGGTATTTCTAGTAAAGAATGATAGTCACATATGTACAATGCAAGATGCACATGTACATATGCAGGTATTGAAGGAGCTCAGAAAATGCCACTCAAAACATGCCACTTTGGCATTCTGTCAACTTCAAATTCAAGGTTACTGAGGAATGGCAGGTGCAAAGGGGGATTTTTCTGAACTCTCCTTACGGTCCAGGAATAGATCTTCTAAGGAGAACACAAGTGTCATGGATCGGTCTCCATTTCAGAAATCTCGTCAACCACAGAAGAATAAGTTCTACGATAGGAGGACGCTAGTGCCACGTACAGAGACACGGTACAGTCTTGGATTGTAACCTATTCTTCTTCCCTTCCACCCCCCAAAGTTCTCTTACTCCTAAGCCAACTACACACCCTATCTCCTCTCACCTCCAAATAAAGCCTAAAAGCTTCTAGATCTCATGACGATTTGGGTATTCATGTTTGTCATGTGATCCTCTATGATGTCCCTGTGTACATAACACATTTCACAGCTCTTCTCCTGTTACCATGCAGTTAGCTTACATCAAAGACAAAATTACCAGACTCAGAAAGCCGAGAGAAGGCATTCTCTCTTTTCATCTGTGCACACACAGACACATACATGCACACACATGTACACAAAGGGTAAGTAATCTAGGTAGTTTTATATTAGAACATAAAATTCTGCACTAGTTTATCAATTCAATCTTAATTACCATTTTACTATGTATATTATATACCAACATTGTGACATCTCTTGTGATGCTGGGGCAGTTTTATAGAACATACCTAAGTCAAAACTTTTATCTAATGGAATCAGTGAAATGCCATCTCTCTGGACTTTAACATTCATAAAAATCAACAGAGGCAGAACTTTTTCTGTTATTATCATGTCATCTCTAACATGTAATTTGTCATCCCTGATTCATATGCTAAGCTCGGAGAAACAAAATAGTAAAGTAAGTGGTGTATTTCCCATTTGTTTTGAATTCCCTTCCTTTTGTTTTTCTTTTATTATTTTTTACAACCTCTTTAAAGATCTGCTACCGGAGCACTCTGCTGGTACTTATCACACAATTCAAGAAGGGAGCACTTGATAAAAATCCATTTCTTTGGCCCATCTTGAACCAGTGCAAAGAAAAGAAAAAGCACTTTAGGCATAAATGTTCTCACAATGATGCTTCGACTCCTGTGCTGAGAGGCATGCCATGGGCTCCGTTATCACCAGGAGCCAACACATTTATACATGCTAAGAGGGCATTTGTCCATCACCGCACTGGATCTGTAGGAGGTGATGAAAAGGTGGCCCTTTTCAAATCATTTTATGTAGTCTTTCAAAATTCAACAGAGGTATCACTCATAATGTATAAAATATTACTCTTATTAAAGAAATCAATGTTGATTATAAAGATCAGGCATACTTGAATATTTCAGAGACAGGTAACAAAGGCAGAATCTTGCACATAAATTAATATGTGTGTGTAGTATTTGTGTTTATAGATAATATACAAAACACCATACCATGCTCAGATATATAATAATATGTAAGAAACACCTGGTTTTCTGAAGTCACTTCTCAGTTGTATTTCATCACTATTTTCAGTGACTAGAACACGTACAACCTAAGTCAACAAAATCAAAATCTCCACTTATGAGAGTAGACACAGAGGCTAATTTCCTCCTGTTTTCCACTGAAAACTTGTTTTCTACAATGGAAGGTCTGGTTTTCCTTGCTATTTTTCTACCTTCTTCATCCTTCTTCTACCATCATCATCGTTGGGCTCCCACCTCCCCACTCCACACACACCAAACATGTACCTTGCTCTCCCTCGCATGGGGTTGGATGTGGCCAGCTGGTTCAGGCGTGTAAAACAAGTGTTTCAATGTGTGGCCTCGTGACTCCCCCACGAGGCGACATCTCCTAACGGGTTGATTTTTAGTCATGAGCCATCATCTTCCATCAATTATCTTCTTTGTCACTCTAAGTCCCTGAACAATTTTGCTTAATTCCAATAAACACTTAAATCCAATTACTAATCAAGAGAAAGTAAATGGTTCTTCTGTATACATGGGACTTTTCAACAATAGATTCCAAAGTATTTAACTCTTGGCATCTTTGAATTTGATGAATACAATATCCCTTGATTACAATTTTAATTAAAAAGACAAAGAAATGAGAAAATGAATACAAGATGACTGAGTCATGAGAGTGAAAAGTGCAAATTTAAATTGTATATTAGTAGCTTAACCATGACTGTATTTGTAATTTACTAAGACTTGATAAAGAAAATTATGTAATAAAGTTAGGGAGAAACGTTCTCAAACTTCACCAATTAGATGACTAAGGCAAATTCATATACTCAATTGGCTAATTAACTCCTGAGAGTCACTGAAGGGCCACTAGAAATGCCACATATTCTTTACCTTGGCAACTAGAGAATCTTAAAACAAAATAAAACCAAAACTACATCTTTAGAACTGATACTTGGTGATATTAAAACTTGCAACTCTGAAATTTGATGACTAAGGACACCAAAAATTTCAGATTAAAAATTTTGATTTTTTAGATCATGATCCTAATAGACTTTATATATATATATATATATATATATATATATATATATATATGGTTCTTTCATAGAACCATATATACACAAAAATATAAAAAATAAAAGTTTTTCTATACTTCAAGAACAAATACATAGAACTGATTCCTCCAGATTTTAAAACTTTTACTTACTATCTTCAGTATAAAAGGTATTCTGCTGAAAAATGAATGAAAGGGTTAAGCAAACATGTACTCCCAAGGGGTACACTATCTAGCAATGAGGAAAGGTAAACACGTATGCAAGGTATTTTAACGCAAATATAAATTAGGTAGATATGAATGCTTTCTTATGGAACTTAATAGGTAGGAAGAAGAATAGCATAGACAGTGGGAGTCAGGAGATGAGGGATGGGGCAAGAGAGCCAAAGGGGGGCAGATTGTAATGTTGGCAGAATATATATGTGTACAAATACTCAATCGCAATGTAAATACACACACGCACACACACACACACACACACACACACACACATATACCAATAAAAATGGAGAAAAAAGAAATAGCAAAATGACTTTAAAGAAAAGAGATTTAGAGAAGTATAAGAGGAGACAATGAAAAATGAAGATGTAGCTATAACAGAGAACACGGCACGTGAGCAGTGGAAGAGGAGTGTGGAAACACAGGCTGTTACCACATCCCCAATGGCCATGAGGTTCACCGAATATTTCTAAGTGGGTAAGTGATGCAATTGACGCACTCCATAGTCTAAGTGGACAATAGAATAGATAATGTGATTGTAAAGAAACACAAGTGGAAGCAGATTGCATCTAGGGCCATCGCATGGTCGAGGTGGGGACTCACAAGGCCAGTAGATGGGGAGCAATGTGTCAAAATATGGAAGACAGTATTCAAGAACCAGAAGGGAGGGACTTCAAAACTTGATAGATATGAGGAATGACAGCTTACACACAAGAGGAATGACAGAGAGAGGGGGGCAAATACAACTAGAAGCTTTTAAACCTGTGAATTGCATTATTAAAAGTGAGGAAAAAGGACCCAGAGAAAGTTGGGAACCATGGAAAAGACAAAACTGCTTTTTAAAGCCTATTAAATATTGGTCCTGGCTACCTGTTCAAGGAAGTGACCAACAGGCTGTGGGAAAGCAGCTCTGGACCCGGGAGAAGGACAAGCCTAATGAACAGGAGGGATGATCACGAGAGCTATGGGAGGAAGCTTCATTGTTCTCACCAACACCTGCTTCCTGTTCCTTGAGGGGAGTTCCTCCCTGCTCCGTTGTGATCAGCTTTGGCAATGTGACCTTCTAATGACAAGTAAGAGAATTGTCTTGTGTCATTTTCACTAAAGATTAGCTTTAATAACCTGTTGGTCCATAGCCCTGTCTTCCCTCTGCCACAGAATTGGCAATGTCCACCTGTAGCTGTTTCACCAGCCTGGGGAAAGGGTGAAATTCACATAAAAATATTTAATATGGATTGCCAGTGAAAAGCAATTAGTTGTTGCAAAAGCTATTGGCCTTGGAGGCCATTTGTTTCTGTTTAATACTGTGACATTACATAACCTAATGTGACTGATAAACATAAGAATGAATGAAATTCCTCAGAAATCAAACGTAAAGAAAGATCAGATAGTAGTCCTATACAGAACCTGGTCAGGCAATTCTGACTCTTCTGATTAGTAAAAGAGAAAGTAAACAATTTAGTTATAGTTGCTAAGCTACTTCAGGTATAGTTTCCTGATTTTTGCCAGTATGGGGTTTTTTTTTTTTTTTGCATAAAATCTTGCAGAAAGATAAGTTGGTAGATAAGACAAATATTCTAGCTATTTTGGAAGCACTTGCTTGATGAAACAGTCTGTAATGAATTGCAACCTCTTTATACAGAAATGGAGTGTTCAACATTATACTTAAATATTACATTTATCTATGAATTTTTATATAAATTCACCAATGTAACCTTTGTCATTAGCTCATAAGGCCTAAAATTATACTTTAATATTAAGTATACATAATGTCTCCTTGCCTAATGATGAATAAGCTATGGTTTCCATTTGACCACTGAACACTGTTTTGTGGTCACAATTCTAGCATACAGAGTAATACAGGTGAGGAAAAAGAAAAACAGAAAAGCAAGATTATAGGTTATTAAATAGGAGCTAACTCTATGGGTCTTCTACACATTTGTTTTCCAAGGCAACTTTTAAGACTATATTATGTATTTTAATAAGTAATACAAAGTTCAGAAATTTCAGAGAAAATATCCCTAAAAATGTTCCTTTAAAGGAAATTGTCATTAAAGCTTTTTAGTATACGATTTCTTGAGTTTTAGAGAAAATGTTCAAATCGATGTTCGAGTCCACTTCTTCCCCTTTGCACTAAGGCTGCCTCCTACTCAGGAGGTTTGTCCTCTACCAAAGCATTACCGACTCACCATTTTTCAAAGTAAGTAGTTCAGGTTTTTTTTTTTTTTTTCTTGTAATACAATTGGATTAGTTAGAGTAGGGAAATTTGGTAAAATAAGAAAAATGTAATTTATTGTGCCTTTAAATATATATGGAAATAAATTCATAAATCACAAAACATCTTGTGCTGAAGCACAAGAATTATAACTTTTATTACTAATAAATGCACGATCTTTGATTCTAGAGCCTTATCTCTCTCTCCTTCTGCGGAGCATTGAATTGTTCTAGAAAGCTGGTTCAGGTACCCATTTTGTTTCAGGATTGTATTCCTAATTGCTCGGGGGAAGCAGGCAAAAAAAAAAAAAAAAAAAAAAAACAATGAAAACAGAGGACAAGTCATTGCTGTAAGAAAACACACATTTGTCAGCTCAGATGCCCCTGGTTTTTTATCATAAAATAAATAAGAAAATTACTACGAAAAGGATGGCAGTTTTGTGGGCTCCATAGACTGTTCTGATACAGAGTTTTGAAGAAATTGAAGTTTAAAGATAGAATTCTGCTGAACACATGCGTTGATTGTGCTGGATTCCTTATTGTCTTACTAATCCCACAGGTTAGGAAAACAATCTCCTTCCTAAAGCTTTTGCCTTTCTTCCTTCTATTTTAGGCTATTTCCAATTACTTTACAAACTGTACTGTCTCTCTGAACCAAGCACAAATACACTTTTGGATATTGTGCTTATTTAACATACGAACAAGTATTTAAAAATTCATCTTATTATTTTTGGTATTAGTGACCAAGCCTAGTAGTGCCTTAACACTGACCTAATTATCCATGCATTTCTGCTGTGATTTTGAGACGAGGTCTCGGAGTCACACTAGGCTTGAACTTGTGATCCTTTTGCGTTTGTCACTCCCAATGCTGGGATTACATGCCTGCATCACAGGGCCCAGAAGCACAAGAAGAATTTTTGCACTTAAAGAGTCACAGGCCAGGCAAAATAGCCATTATTAATTCTTAAAAAAAATCTAGAAACATAAATAGTGGGGCCAAGTAAAAACCATCCTCTTTTCTTTCACATCAATCTCACCTTTTTGCTCTCCCTGGGCCTTTAGTATATTTTGCATTAGAAAGCCACCTGCATTTTTCTATGGAAAAGGGTGGCTTTGAGGGTCTTTCTTTGTGCCCTAATATGTAGGAGCAGAAATCACATTCACCTGCTCATTATCCCACATTCCTTCACAGTCACGAAAATGAAGTAGTGGGGCCTTAAAAAAGGCCAGTGCTTTTCCTGCACCCTTTCACGTCTACATTGCTGAAATGCTATATTATAGCCCTTGATTCAGATAACAACCTTGTGACTATGATAAGCTGGCCCCTCCCTTGGGAATACAGTGGCATCAGCTTGGAAACATCAAAGAAATACATAATGGAAGAAGGTTCAATGATTTAACAGACATTTTCCAAACACCTACAACATATCAGGGTGAAAACACAGATGCGTTCAGCTCAAGGAATACACAGGTTTCTAAGGGAAGGTGTATGTTGAATTTAGTGTATTGATACTTGGGTAAGGGCAATTGACTTTCCATGGATCCATATTATCCTTTTCAGATCCAAGTGGGACAAATGAGTTTAAGCATGTCCTGCAGATACTATCATATGTAATAAAGTTTTAACCTGTATTATTTATTCTTTTTTGCTATATTTCTTGTCAGTCATTGCGCAAGAATATCTTTCAGTTAAGCCATTATACTTGGTGAGGACTGAGCATGTCTTTTCCTCACCATTACCATGTTACTAACAAGCAATCAACACACATTGACCCTTGCGTTGCTTGCATTCCAGAAACTGGTTTGTTGAAGGTGCAACCATGAATCATGGGAGACTTCCTTTAGTGTGGAATCTAAGGGACAGTGGTTTTATATTTTAAAATACCAGCTTAAGCAAACTCCACTAGCTTCCCCTGCTGTGAATAAAATGGTTGTTTCCAGGAGCTTTCCCAAGGGACTCATCAAAGGCCATTATTTCAGTATGAGAACTCTGTTAAAAAGATTAATTGGTATCAATAACACTTACCTGTACATGCAGAGAGAAGGTTACCCAGCCATAACAAGCCTAGAATCACACACACCCACGACTTAAAACAATACAGTGTTTGGAATTTATGAGAATAAAGTCTGTCAGCAAAAACGTTTTTGTTGGGACCCGCTCAATTCATTTGGCATACTTTGCTGTGTGCTTACAGTTAGATCAAAGATACTCTACAGTCAAAAGCTAAGGTATTGTGCACAGACGCTAAGGATACATTCTGAAAAGTTCATTTCTTAACAAAGGTATGGAAGACGGTGGCTTCCATCCACTACATACATCCCTCTAAACAGACACAATACTGTCAAAATGCAAAATCTGGAATATAACTGAGGATTAGTTGAAGGGTATTAGGGAAATGAGAAGAAATAATTACCGTTACACAGAAGGATGGTTCAAGCGTGAATCAATGTGGCCGACACATAATAAAACAGACATGGGGTTAGACAAGGGAGAGGACCCCCAAACAACAACCACGGGGAGGGCAACAACAAAGAACATCGCTTAACCTGTTTTGTCAGAGCTGGTGTTGATGGTATTGGTAGGGATGGAAGCGAAGGTGGTCTTTGCGCTGTCCTTGGCAGTTACTGATTTCTGCTTATTTTTCATGGCTTCCAGTGCTTTGAGCTTCTTGGCATGTTTCGTGCCTTTGTAGTGGGCCGCAGCCTGGCTCTACAAAGGAGAACAAAATGAACCATGCAATCAGGCTCATTTCTAAACTGGCATTCTCTGTATTACTGCAAATACAGACTCCCTTTCAATAACAGGTACCATTCAAGCTAATTCTGCCCATGGCTAAGTAGCAGGGCTCTACTTAGAATGAGGTTAGAAAGCAATGGGAATCAAATTTGAAAACCTTGGGACAGAAGGAGGAAATACTATACTGCTTCTTTTAAGGGAAATATTGCTGAAAACTAACACATCAGTAATATGTTCTGTGTGTGTGTGTGTGTGTGTGTGTGTGTGTGTGTGTGTGTGTGTGGTCAGAAAAATGAACACTAAGAATTTGCACCTGCTTCGACTTCATGTTGCCACTGAAGATGACACAAGAGCCCTAGAATAGAGCAGCTTTCATCTTTTTGGCTCAGACAATATGCTGTCTTGTTAGTACTGTCCCCAACAAGTGTCTGTAAGCAAGGTTCACGTTTACCAAGGGAACTGGACTCCCTGGGTGCTGAAATTGAAACTGGAGCGTTCGGAAGTGAATACAATACCAGAGTCCAAACAGAACCATGTGGAAGATGGCAATGTTCTGGTTCTTTCTTTTTTCTTGCTTTTGTAGCCAAGGATAGTCTGGGAAATACAAGGGAATGTCACTCCTGGAACCCATGGATCTCACGTGTCAGAGTCCCTTGTCAGGAGGCTCCAGTGTGTTTTAACTATCTAATGGGCCAATGCAATTCTTTTGCCTGTAACCTCTGAGTTTCTTTTTAAGTAATTTTTCTTTAAAAATATATTTTAAAATTTATATTTTCTCAACATAATTTTCATACTAGATAGACAATAATTGAGTCAGAAAAGAATATTTAAATCAATATAGATTTATAAATTATTTATTCAATGATAAAATGTTTGCAGTGGGGGGAGTGGAGGAGATAGTGAGTTTGGATCAGGCAGAAAAACCATCAAGTTAGAGTTTTCAGGTTAAAGACTTTAAAATTAGCATCTCAAGAGAAAGAGATACTAATGGAGGATGATTTCTGTTAGATTACCCATTACTTTCAATTGCATAGTACAACTAAATATAATTTTTCTCGCAAAAAGAAGAAACGGATAGGGCACTGTATTATTATAGCAGCTGTAGTAGCAGAGCGCTGCATCACCATATGTTTAATAAATAAGTGGCCCACACCTTTACTGGCATCATTCTGGCAAGATAGCCTCAAAGGACTAGGTACCGTTATTGAAAGAACACTGGACAAGAAATTATATACTTGAAACAGTTTGAATAGTGAGCACACTCATGCATCAGTTACGGATTTTTCAACAACACATAACATCAAAGACACAGTGTGAGCCAAAACAGAAGATCTAGCATGCTATAGTTAATTGAGCTACTAGCCATAAATTGGCGTGGCTAGGTTCTATGTGGGGACAGCCATTTTGATGGACCAAGCTGTGTGTCTTTTTTCCTTGCCTGGTTCTCCTATTCAATATGTCAAATTCTCTGAGAAGTAGGTATTATATTCAAGATACACGATTGTCTTTTCCAGGCACTGGATGTGAAGTTTCCCTCAAAGATTTTTCTCTTCTCTCTGTTAGAACCCTCTCCTCTGGTGATAAAGGTGAATGTTTAGACATGCAAAACAAAATATTTGGTTTTGATTACCAGTGCTATTTTCACTCATCCTTGCAAGTACACATCTTAAAGATTTTTAATAAATGTCCAAGACTTAGTTTCAACATACCAGAGGCCAGGTGAATGTCACTATTTTTAAGATTAAGAAACTTACTTCCAAAGAGCTCTTTCAAGGAAATCCAAACAAACAAGCAACCTCCACATAGAAACAAAACCTTGTCTGCATAGACAAGGCTAGACCTGTGCCGTCCAGCAAGGGAAAAGGCTCCAGGAATCATAGGGAAAAGGGGTGACATCGTCACCACTGGCTCAAAGCTCTCCATTGAGAGATGGCATCTTGAAATTCAAAATGAAACAAAGGCATACTCATCCTCACTTGTCCTCCCTAAGTGCGAGTCCCAATGTAATGTCTAATTATTTTAATTATGAATTATTCGCTTCAAAAAACATGACTAAATTATCCACAAATTTGAAAAACAAAATATACAAGGGTTCAACTCACCCTGGAAACCACAGGACATGTAAACTTACGAAATAAGGTATACTGGAATGAGACTAACCAAGGAAACCAATGTAATTGTGATTGTGAACATATGTGTGTTGAAATTAGAGGCAGGCCTACACATGAGAAACCCAACGTAGACAGATAATCCTTCTCCATATTTTAAAGTATCTTCATCATTGACTTTAATTTGTGATTACGGAATTTCTGAGCTATTTTGGGCCTCTCCTAATAGGAATTTTTCTAACCTATATATATCACATAATTCACCATTCTGCCTTTATTGAAGTGCACTGTCCAGTGAGGCATTCCTCGTATGAAGGCAGAAAACCCAGCACAGTCTCGGTACTAATTTGAAACACTGCACTGGACCACATAGATTATTAAAGCACTTGTAATCTTCATAAGGATGTGCACAAAACAGAAACCTGTAGGAATCCTTTTGAGAGATGTTCACAGCAATCTCCAGGGTCAATTCTTTGGAACCCCCTACATGTCCTTTGAGAGGTGTGAGACGGTCACACACAGACTGGCACATTATGTTTCCTCTGAAGGCATTTCTGATTATGCCCCAGACTCTGAGTTAAATCATTCCCAGAATCCTGGCAATTATTATTAATGCAAGAACAATTGCATTAATAATAATTGCATTAATCAGCAATAATTTTGAGGTTAAATACATAAGCTTACTAATACTATGCTGCATTTCAGAATCCTGTATTTTAAAACTTACCTAGAATCACAGCACTTGCAATGAGCAAGTGAATAAGAAATAGGCCTTAATAACAGAATTTTAAGTCATAAATAGATGGTGAGGGCCTTGTGTAATAAAAATTATTCTACTAATTTTGAGCTAGCACAAGATGCTATGAATATAACAAATGTCATCACAAAATAAAATGTGAACATTGAAGATGGGTCCAAATATTCCTATAGAATAGAATAATGTCATTTTAGATGTTATTGCCACATTCTTATTGCCATTCGGCTGGCAGACTTTTCAATCATCAATTTTTTTCTACCATATTTCAAAATGGCTTGTTGTTTAAACACAACATAAGTTCCAATGTCGATAAAATGAACTGTGAGATGGCTAGCATTTGAGAGCGAGATGGTGTAATTTTGAAACACAAAAACATTTATTCTAGTGACATAAATAAGGGAAATCTTTGTAAATTACTAATTCCTATGAAATTCACTGAAAATTTAATGAGTACATTTTATACCATTAACATCCACACCTTGCATATTTTTCTCTGCTCCTCTGTTACACAATGTGATTTAATAGACTTCATCAAAACTAGGAAATTTTTGTCAGCATATACATCTGTTTATCACAACTAATGTTCATGAATATGTATGATTCAAAAAGAACAAGGTGGTCTTTGTTAGTCTGTAATATTATGAATTTCATCATACAAATTAATTTTAATTAAACTAAAACGAACATTATGAAACTCATGGGATTCAGTGTCATTTAAAATTCAGGCAAAGCACTGGTTCTCGAAGTATGGATCCAACATCAGCAACATTGGCATCTTGTAGCTGAGTTGGTTTGGGATATTGGTAAAAGTGTAAATTCACAATGTTCAGTCCATGTTTCCTTAAACTATGGAGATGCAAGTTGGGAATGAGTGTTTTAGAAGCCCTTCAGGTGATTCTGATATATACTAGAATTTTAGAAGTCTTTACCTCAAATAAGAGGACATATTTTTCAGATATGGTCATTTCTTAAACAGAGAGCTATCTGAGCTTAGAAAACAATTCACCAAAACATAGTGTTTCGGCCTGCTGAACACTTTAAAGAATCAATCTCAGAATCAGTGTCTCTCTGACCCTCCTTGTAACATGCCTTTTGCTCCTCTTTTTTTCCCAGAGCACAGGGAGAACCTTTCTCTGAATTTCTCCATATTTGTCATTTTTCTACTACTGGAACCAAGCATGTGACACCTTCAACTTAAAGGAGAAGAGGTTTCTTTTCGCTCCCTATTTTCAGAGTATTCTACCCAAGGTCGGTTGGCTCCCAGGCAGCGGCATTATGATAAGGGCACGTCAGAGGAAAGCTGGAACTCAGGAAGCACAAAGAAGAAAGGAGGAATTGGGGCCAAGAGTACACCCTCCTACGTCATATCCCTGGAGACACCTCCAACCAGATCCCACCTCCTCACAACAAGTCACCTTTGAACTCATCAGTGGATTAACCTACTAATGGTTACAGAGCCTCAAGGATCTAAGCACTTTCCAAAAAACACGAGACTACTAAATTATAACACTCTACTTTTGCCCTCTTCCCAGAAGCTCTATTCATCTCATTACACAGAGTGCGTTTAATTTATCTCTCGGAGTTGCCTGAGAGCTAACAGTTGCAGAGTTGCTGAACTGTCCAAAATCTCCTCTAAAACTCTAGGCAAACTTTTAGATGTGAGTTCCTGTAAAAATCAAGAAGAAAACTAAATACTTCTGATATACAATGGCAAAGGGTAAGCATTCTCATTCTAAAAGGGAGAAATGATAGAATAGAAAGGAACCCTACCAAATCAAGACCACAAACCAGCAGAGCAAACATTAAGTTTTGTATCTCCAGTTTCAGCATTTCGGGCTGGCTGGGTGAGCTCCAGTGAATATGGGCAGCTCTACATGTGCGCTGCTTGCATCCCACATGGTCCCTTTCTGGGCCAGCTCTACTTGCTGCCTACAGTTTTATCTCAGCATATGCTTCACATTCTTGGCATTCCCAATTTCTGGGGATTCCACCGAACCTTTGGCTTCTCTCTCACAGCTTCAGGCATCATCTTCTCAGAGACCGATGGACGAGACAATCACCTTGCCATCCATTTGTGCTTGGTCTCCCAAGTCTTCTGAAATCTGGGTGTAAGACTCCACGACCTCGTAACTCTTCATTCCTGTATGCCTAAAAATCTAGCACTAAATGGATGAAGCCAATGTCCGCTGCCGGATTGAACAGTATTATGTCTCCCTTGGCAGGTGTGCAATGGCCTTCTAGTACTCGAACGTCTGAACGAAGGAAAATACTTCCTTCTTCAGATCAGGACACCTAGCGGCTCTTTTCTCACAGCAGAATCTTTCGGAGGCGTTTACTCTTGCGAACTTCCACCTATGAGGCTGGGCTCTGACCATTATCTGAGATATCTTCACTACATATTTTTTATTACCTTAAAGCCAAAAAGCTTTCTTTTAATTGGTTTTTTTTTTTTTCAGCAAAAATACCCTGGTCTTGTCTCCAACTTCTCAGGCACATCCCTTCTCATGTAAAGGTAATCTTTAAGTCTGATTTTTGCTTCTAATTCTCCCCATTGATCTCGTTAAAAGCAGCCAGAAATAGCCATATCACAGCCCAAACACTGGGCTGCCTTGAAATTTCCTCTGCCATATTATTTAGTCCATTACCTTTAAATACAGCTATACACAAAGTCTTAAAACAGGTGAAAGATGTTGACAGTTTCTTGTCAAAACATAACATCCTTGGCTCCTAGTCCAGTTTCCAATAGAATCTTCACTCTCATTTCAAACTCCCTGAGCTTGACCCTCACTGTTGGCATTAGCATCAGCATCCTGTCTTCAGAGCTCAGACCAGAATCACTCATCAGGCTCTGCATACAGAAATCCAGCTTCTTTGGATCACCTCTCCAATTTTCTTCAGCTCACCCCACAAACAAGTTTTAATTGCTTCTGAACCACATGGTTAGATACAATCACAGCATGACCTCGTCATTCCCGGTAGGAAGTTTCTGCAATAGTCACTTTCCCATTACTGGGATAACATAATCAACACCTGAAACTTAAAGGAGGGGAGGTTTATTTTTAGCTCATGTTTTTCAAAGTTGTAGTCCCTGATTGTCTCCAAGGCAGAAATAGCCTTGTGACAGGCCATGACAGAAGAAAGCTGCTCACCAGTGGCTACCAGGAAGCAGAGAGACCAAACGGAGGAGTCAGGGATATGAACAGACCCATCAGATCCTACCCTGGTGATGCACCCTCAACTGGGCTCAATCTATTAACAAGTCAAGTATGAGCCATCAGTCGGCTAATCTATCAATGAGTAGAGTACTCCCATGATCCGATCACATTCTGAACGAATGAGACTTCTTAGCTCTCTGCTAGAACCTTCTATTATGTAACTAATGAATTTCCTACAGCACAATATAATTGCAATAAACGTCCTCTCTTGGGTGTCATCAACAAGAGATTAACTCTTCTCACAAGAAAAGAGACTAGGGTGATGTCTATCTCACACAAAAAGATTCTGGTATATACTATCACCTGTTTAAATGAGGGCCGGACCTGATAAAAGTTGTCTGAATATTAGGGCAGTCTTTGTTTTCCATGTCCTCCCCTTACATTCCTATAATTAGGCCTAATTCTTCCCAGAATTCCCAAGCCTCTATTCTTCTCACTGAAGAACCTACCTAAACTTCAGCCATCTGGTTCTTCCTACAGACGCATATTTTGTGTGGCTGCTGTGCATGTGCACATAATACATTTTCATGCCTTTTCTCCCATTAGTCTTTCCATTATCAGTTTTTATCATAGGCTCAAATCACCACAGAAACTTTAGAGGACAGAAACACAGGTCCCTTCCTCCCTGATAAAGTCAAAGTCCAGAGTCTTAAAGATTAATGTATAATCATTTAAAGACTAAATATTTATAGATCTAAATATATGCCAAGAGAAATTGTCACTAGTGGCTTTCCTTAAAACACAATTTGTAAAGGTAAGTCAAAATTTTCATTATATATAATTATATATATATATATATATATATATATATATATATATACATATGTATATATAATTCATGTATGTATATATGTGCAAATTTTTATCTAAGAGGATTGAACTCAAAACAACACGTTAACCTTGAAAACCTTCTTACAATTTTAAAACTGCCTAGATGTAATTGTCAAATCTTTGCGATTATCTCTCCCCTGGTCTTGACTTTTTTCTGCAGGGTACATACTGCTGCAGCTGGAACTTTGACGTCAACATGTTCACCTCTGTGAACACTTTGCTGCGATCTAGCCTGCAGGGTCTGGCAGATGTACCTTCAGCTACAATATGACGGTGATGGCTCATGTCACAACTTTTGCAGCGTCACTGAAAGAAGCGTCTCATTCTTTGTTTTATTTGTAGCAAACCAATTAAGTGCTAGCTGTGTCTAGGCTAGTTCATTATGCACTTTGAAAGCCTCTGACAAGAAAACAAGAACTATACTGTGTGGACACAAGTGCTTTCTTTGCTGTTCCATTTCATAAAATACTTGAAGAACAGTTTAAAGGTAGAATAGTCCATTGTTCTAAATTTTCCTTGCCCTGTGAATGCAAACTCTCTTACATAATAGAAAAAAAGATACGATACAGTTATTTTTATTCTTCAATTACATGACTCATATATAATATATACTAATTTATTTTAACTTACTATTGTATAGTCAAAATACAAGTCACAGACTATATTAAGAAAAAAAGTAAAAAATTACTTGTGCTCCAAGTGAAAATCATGATTCAATTAATGACATTCCTCATTAGCTCAAATGATTAATTCTCTAATTTCAATGTATTTGGTCTTCTGTATTCTTCAATAAAGAAATGAACAGTAAAAATATCCCAAAACTAGAATGATTTTCATATACTTCCACTTCTCATGTGAAAAAAACCTTAAATAAACACAAGAAAGAAGCATATTGCATTTTCTCAGTGCATTAGATAACTTTCACAAGCAAGGAAAACACTTTGTTACAAAGTACTGAAATAGTTGAAAAAATAGTTTTATGGTCTCACTTATCTTTTCAAAGCTTCTCAAGTCATCTATAAACTGCCATTTCTGACCATTAAGTACTCAATGTGAATCAGGTTTCTAATGTGAATAATAAAGTAGAAAGCACTTACTTGAGTGAGAAAATTTAGTTTGAGAGGTTTTGCCCAGTTCCTGCTACAGAATAAACCATTATTTGTGTGTGTGTGTGATTCAATAAGCAATCTTCTTGAGCATACCTGATAAAGCCCTGACTGGGGGCCATGGGACAGTAACAGACCCTGGATCTTAGACTCGCGTTCTAATCCAGCTGAAATGAATACAGACAGGTTAAATCTTCTCTACCCTTTTTGTAAGCCAGGGCCTCATATGAGTTTTAACTCTAGCAATATAATTACAGGAATCTTCAGTTTGCGTGGACCTGAGAAAAAGCAGAAAAACTACTCTGTTTAATTACTCTACCAGTGCATAAAGCCGCGCATAATGCCCATAACAACACCCCACTCGGTGCCTGATTGTCACCTACTATTTGCAAGGAATTGCAAATATCGAATCTAATTACGTCCAAGGTTCCATTTGTCACAGGTCTTGGTAACAGCAGCAGAGAAAAACTTTTATATCCTCAAGTGACACGCATGCGCCCTCCAATCAATCTCCAGTTTTGTCATTTAGCCAATGCACCCCTCCCCGCTGTCACATGGTCTGAACTCTAGCAAGAACAACTACCTGCAGTGAAAATAAGTGAGCCCGAGCTCCCGCCTTACTCTCTTAAGGAAAAATATCACAAGACGAAACCAGTTCCAAGCCTTTGTATTCCTCGCTGCCTTTGCCCTGGAACAGCTTTGTGACTTGATAATTTTTACTATCGCCTCCTCTCGTCCTGGGTGTGTCGGCCCTTACAGTACTTCCTGTGAGTGACACAGAAAGGTTAGCCGGTGCTTCCACCACAGGGGGAAGATCTGATGACCCTCATCATTCTGGAGCTACCATCTACTTCCTATTCATTTCTAAATCGTTGCCTATTAAATCTACGCTGAATTAATTTCACATTCTGATTTTTAAATGGAAACATGCATATGGTGTCTCAGTGGATTTTCTGTGTGAACAGGGTTCAACTTAATTCTCTGCCATTCTTTGGCATTTCGCCCTATCTGTTGAACACACTTCAGGGGATTTTTACGGCACTTAACGCAGGAAAAGCATCTGGCACAAACACAAACTATTATTTTTTCCCTGGGAGGAAGCTTATCATTAGCCACAGATTGTGCTATTTATGGGAGCTTTTTCTGATGGGATGTAGCAAAGGAAGAATACGGAAATTGTTTCACTTCTTAAAATTTTACTGGATAGCTAACAGGTTTTCTGAATTCAGAAAATGCAGTGAATAATTCCAGTGATGACTCTGCATTTAAATTAGGGGTTACTTAAAAGGCTTAACTCTTTTACATACACATAGAAATTTTCAGTGTTTGAGAAATGCTACTTTATTGCAACTAGTACTTGCAAACTTTCAAAATAGAATATATTATGCTTTAAAAATATATAGAAATTATGACACCATTAACTCATTTTCTTCTCTATAAATTTACATAATTGCACACACCCGATACGTATTGAAGAAACACACTTCAAATAAGACTAAATTTCTTATTTCTTTAGAATTCAAGAAGAAACGTCTTTCTACAGCTTTCTAGATTTTTTTTTTTTTGAAGCAGGGTCTCACTCTGTAGCCCAGACTGGTCCTTAATTTACTATGTAGCCCAAGCTAGCCTTGGACTCATGGCGATCTTCCTGCCTCAGCTTCCTGAGTGCTAGAATTACAGCAGTTTCCCAGAATTTGTGGCCTGTAACTCATAAATCTGAGAATTGTTCTAATTTTTCCTTTAATGATCTCGTCACAAAATGACTTCTAACACGTGCGATTATAAATGAGATTCATTGCATTTACACAATGGCAGTTTCGGCCAGATGTGCTGTCACTGTCATGTACCCTAACAATTGTCTGAAGCGCTTTGGGTACATGAAGAAATGATGTGAAGAACTGACCATGAATAACTTCAACCCCCTGGATTCTGCTGGTAGCATCCGCCCACATCCATTTCTCTAGCTGTTCATTTATTCACAAAGGATTTACAAATAGTTACTGCAGCAAGACATAATTATAGTATGTGGTCTGGAGATTATAGATGAAGTTTAAGCTGCAGCTAAATTCAGGAATTAATCAGCAGCAGATGGTAACTGAAGTCACTGAAAAATGCCATTTGTGAGACAAATTACAGATATTTTGCTGTTTAAATATTGAAACACAATCTTTGGTCAGCTGCAACATCTGAATACAAGAACCAAGAACCCAATGGGTAGTTGATGAAATGGCATACTTACAGATTCTATACTGATCTACAGAATACTTCATTATTTAGCTTTTTCATTTTTTTCCTTAAAATGCTTAAGATCTTCAGATTTAAGCCCTAAAGAGAAGGCTTTTCCTTTCATTCTCATCCCCAATTTACTAAGAAGAGTGAACACATTTCACCCTGCTATTAGAATATTGTCTCATCACTTGGTCTTCAGAGTTTAAATTCAAAAAGTTAAGCATTCTCTCTTTGGAAGTGCAGAAAGGAGTTTGGTAAAGTCGAACTGCATTGTAGAAGGTTACAGGAGGTGTTCTCAAACTTAGCAGTAAGGTTGCTCTGGCTGAGCTAAGACCGCTGCAGATGGAATTAGCCTTTTACAAGACCTTATTAAAGGGCAGGTCAAAAACAGGAAGACAGGATGAGAGTACTAATCAAGGCTGACTCAACACAAGGGTGCAGCGTCCTAATGAATATTATTAACGTGTCAGAAGTAAGACTGGGCTAGTTGAATAGGCTTCACCTGCCATCTAAAGAAGAGGATTTAAAGATTAACTATATATAAAGTTCCGTATTTTGTCCCGATAAATATGAGAGAAACAACATATAGTGCCATATTTGTTTTGAAAATGCCACCTGTATCTCTCTGTTATGGACAGATGAGAGATGAGGTACTCGGTGAGTCATATTTTTAACACTTTATAAACATAACATGTAAAAGTCTTGCAGCATTGGAAAAGTTGAATTCCCATTTTAAGGGTCACCGTTGACACTACTCTACAGAAGGAATCTTAGCAAAAGAAAACTATAAATGACTGATTTCATTATAGTTTTACATGGTGAAGGAGTTTTCAGAATGAATACCTGAAGATCCAGGAAAACATAATTTGTGCGTGTGCGTGTGTGTGTGTGTGTGTGTGTGTGTGTGTGTAATAAAGAAGGAACACAGACACACAAGGGATCAAAAAGGTAAGATCTCGTGACAATAGACAGAGTGGGAAGGCATCAAGGCCTGTCTCTTTTGATTTATCTTGGAGTCTCTGGACAGTGTTGCTCCTTGCTCCAGAGTATGGGCTGAGCCCCTTTTGAAATGATGATCTTGTACAACCAGACACAGTAGGTCAGATAATTTCTTTATGAGCAACTTTTACACAGAAAGGTAGGAGAGTGCAAGAGTATTGTTTCTACTTTTAGGGCTATCTTGGTGGACAGAGGATCTAGTTTCTAGGGTCTGCATCTAGTTTCCTTGACTTTCTTTGGGGAAGAACAACTCTAGTTTCAATGAGTAAAAGAGAGGGGGGGGGGTGAGGCAAGAAGAAGAAGAAGAAAGAAAAGTCAGGAGAAGGTCAGAAAGCTCTTACTTTGGAGTCCCTTTCACTTGTAAGCATTCAGCATGGAGCACCACGATTTGAGGCTAAATCTTGGAAGTTCAACCAATCTCAATAATTATAAAGTGAAAGCACCACCAGGTTTCTGATGTGAAGAACCGAATTTTGCGACTTAGTGAGAACACTTAATCTAGCAATTTGTTCTATAGTCTTCTAATGTTTTCAAATGTTAATTTTCAAGTTCTAAATTAATCTGTTCACAGTGTATTCAATGGTTTTGAGCAAGGGCACCAAGACAGAGTCTGGATTTGATGTGTGTTTTTCCAATAGCCATAAAAGTTAAGTAAGAATTTTCCCTAAAAATATCGACTTTGCAAATATTAAGAAATTTATAGAAGATCTGAATTTTTATAACAACTGAATCTCAAAATTGATTGAATTTACCAAGATTGAAATACATTAAGAAAATAAACATCGGTATTTTCTTGACAAGTTGGGACATTCCAATTTCAAATACTAGAGTCCTCTAAGTGATGCTTGTTAATATCACTGCTTCTACTTCTGAAAACAGCAAGTGATCTTTCCCTCGGGCATATATTAACAATTTACTTTTTGCAGACAAGTGCACAAATACGATTAGCTCTTGCAAATTGCTCTTTATTCTGTTACTGGTAAGTAATTTTTATATTATTACAGTGTAAACAGATGCTATTTTCTACTACATATTCAGCTATAATGAGCTAATTTAATGTGATAAAACACAAAAGAACTTCAAGAATGATTCAGTGATTCAAGCTGCAAGGAAGCTGAGAGAAAAATCAAGCATGAGATTGGGTAAATTA
Organism: Ctenodactylus gundi; assembly: GCA_004027205.1. Lineage (NCBI taxonomy): Eukaryota > Metazoa > Chordata > Mammalia > Rodentia > Ctenodactylidae > Ctenodactylus > Ctenodactylus gundi. The sequence continues at coordinate 76,785 of PVKB01001440.1, read as the reverse complement.
CCCCAAAAGTTGGCTATTCACAATAGAATCGTGGAGCCCTTGGTATTTGAAGTTGGTTACCTGTAGCTGTGTTCACCTTTGTAGGACCAATATGACACACACTTTCACAAGCAAAGGGCTCCACAGGTGCCTTTACTCTTCGCTCTCCCATTTCCTACCACCTGAGCTATCAGTGTCCCTCTTCTGGATTAATGACTACATTTGTTTATTTTTATATATGGTAATTTAAATATGTAGATAGTCGACAAATGTTCCAGTCAACAAGTGTTTCTTCACTACTCAGATAATAGAAAGAGGTTGCTGCAGAAGCAGAGACAGAGAGGAGATGAAGATGTAGCCATGGAGACAGAATAAAAAAAACTCAAAGAATCAGATATGGAGTCAACAGAGTAAGGGCTTCTGGAGGAGAATGTTGATCACTGTTGCCTGCTGCTACTACTTCAGAGAAACAGAAGAGCACAGAAGGGTCGGCTAGGTCTTGCAGCATAAATAGTTTTGGTGACAGGGGACAAAGATAGGACAATTTAATGCTAATCCGTTCAGAGGAACAATGCACTTAGAAAGGTCTGAGTAAATGAACAATCTCATTGAGCCTCTGTTTTGTTCAGGCAGTTGCTAGTTAGTGCCGTGTCCAGAAGCAATCCTCTTCCATTCTATACTAATTTTCTGGGCTAAGCATCATTAGCTCCATTAATATCTCTTTCCATACTACAGATATCTATAAATGGACCTGTGTTTGACTGTATTATTTGTAAAAGAATAAATATTAGTTAATATTTTAATGACATAAACGAATTATTTTAAACGATCTGCTATTAAAGGTCCAATAATAATAAAAAATAGAAACTGACCTCTAAGTTATTTATTATGTACCAGTTCTTCCAGGTTTTCAGAGCTGTTTTGCTTTTTTTCCATGAGGACGTGAATAAGAGGCACTTTCTAGCTATTTATTGATGGTAACTTTATATTATTTTACAACAAATAGATCACATAAACCACTGCATGTATTTATTTGTAAGCCTTCAAAATTTCTCCATTTTGCCAAAATTTCTTGATTCACACCTTCATGGTCGTTATGTGCTTTAGGGAAAGGATATTCACCCTGGTTTGCACTTTAGCGAAAAAGATCTTGACGTGAAGACACAGCTCCCACCAAGAGCCTTAGATTCACTCCCATATCTGACACACATCGCTTTACCTCCAGCAGAGTTTCTCCAATCATAAAATAGAGAAGTTAATGAAAAGCTTACTGGGCAACATGAGAAGTTTCTTCAAAAGCAATTTTTTGACAAAAATTTAGCCAAATAGTAATTATTGATAGAAATAGTTCCTTTAGTCTTTTCTCCACAGTGAGGTATCTTAAAACTGGCTGTTTTTCTGGGCATAATGGATCCCAACATCTGCAAAGACAGCGATTTGCAGAGCCATTGAAACACTGGGGAGGACAACAGTCTCACAAGAAACAGGTGAAAAGTAACGCGTTAACTCCTACATCCTCTGAGCCATTCCAGCTTATGCTCGGTTTGCAACAGCAACGCTAGTGTTGTCGTGACTAATATGAATTCTTTACATAAAAACCTTAGTTAACCAAATAATACAAGGGTACTTTAATAATGATAAGAATTCACAAGTGTTTGACAATTAATATATTTTATGTGCTTTTGTAAGAACTTATGGATAATTCATAGTTTCCCTCAAAATTAGATTTTATTATGCCCATTCCAAAAATGAGGAAACGGAGGTCCACAATGCTAAAAAAATTTTCTCCTTAGCTCCGAGGCTCATTGCATCTTAATTTTTCAGACATTTATGTCTTTAGTGCAGTTATCCAAATGAAAGACAAATTTTAAAAGAGAGAATTTTTAAAGTTATTATCTGACTGAGCATGTATTCCCCCATTCAACTTACAACCCAGAGAAGAAAATATTATTATTGTTAATATTCTCATTAGTTTCTGGGGTACAATGTCTGAGGTACTCAGAAGATATTCATTTTATCCTCCATTGTAAATAGTCACACGACACTTGTGGTCATGTGACTCATGGAATTTGCAACATGTCCAGCCTGGGTTCACTAAAGATTCCTGGGTTTTAGGGTTTTATGGCTTTTTCTGTTCCTTCCTTCCTCCTTGATACAGACAAGCATAGCAACCTCGGACGCTGCACGTTAAATATGTTCATCTGACAAGGTGAGCCACGCATGGCATGCTGGGGTCCTGACATGTGGGGGCTCATGTGAGAAGATCACATTCTCCCAGGAGCTCAGGACCAGATCATGAAAAAATTGTTAGAAACTGTCTCTAAAACTAAGCAGACAAACATAAAATCCACCAATGGGAAGACCAGGATTTTTGAGTTGCCACTTACGGGGATGCGGAAATGGATTGAGAATATTTATTTTGAATGATGACACAAGCAAACTATAGATATCTAGTTTGTTAGAGTATCATGTATCTTTTTGTTGAATGACAGGCCATTTTAAGTTGCATTAAACTAACACATACATATAGCTACTACTCTGCTCTGAAGTTACATAGACTTCCCAGCCAAAGCAAAGGAGAAAGGGCATTTCAAAGAAAGACTATGAAATTTCATTTCAGCTAACCTTTATCTGAATGAAGCTCCATTTTCTCTGAAAATCTACAAGTTCTGTGAATTTGGAGAAAAATAAGAATACAGCATGCCTTTCTTTGGGACTTTTTGTATAGTTCAGATTAAAATAATAGCTAGGCAGATCCAATCACTTTCCTATATAATTTCTTACTGGTTCATAGAGGTCACTTTTTTCCTGGTGTGATTCACAGAACCAGTTTCCTAGAGACTCTACTTGGAACCAGAAATGAAACCAGAACATGCCTGCAGAGTTTTCTCAGGATTGCATGAAAACCAGGTAATTTCTCTCACCATGGTGCACTGGAAAGTTTGGCTTCTGATATTCTATTTGACTTTGACAGAATACATAAAAATGCATGGGTACTTCCTCAGGAAACCAACAAATAAATGGTTCACGGGAACTTCTCAAGATCATATTATAAGGCATACCCAAAAGTAACACTTTTATTTCAGTAAATCTTCAAATTTATAGCTTCCCTAAGTTTCTTCACTTTTATTACCTATTCTTTCTGGTAATACATTTAGAGAGCATGAAAAAATTTTAAAAACACTCATGCCCTTAAAATTTCTTCAGGAAGCACAAAGATGATCTTGTGAGTATTTTTTCAATCTTACATGAATTTTATTTATAGATCCTAAGATTCTTTGGTATAAACAATCATTTATTTTTATGTATTTTTAAGTGGAGAAAACAAGAATCATTGCCCCCAAATGGTCATATAAATGCAAAGAAGGTGTATAGATCTTCACACAAATCTTACCACAAATGACACTAACCTCAGGTCCACGAGATGAACATTAGACCTTAAGTCTTATTCTAAGTTAAACCAAATCTACTAAATAAATGTATTTATTGATCCTGAGGTTAGATATTGTCTTTCCATTGATGGACCATGGGACTTTGGGCAAGTTGTTTATTCTCCAAATCTCAGTTTCTTCATTTGCAAAATTATTGCAGAAAAATGCTATTTATTTACTTTGTCAGGATCCAGCTAGCAAATGAAGATCTCAGAGTGTTGGGCAAAGAATAACTTTGATTAAAAAATCCTGGAGTCTCTACCCTGGGAGCTTGACTTACTTAATCTTCACTATGGGCACAGCTCTGTTCTTGAATTTTTTTTCCCCAAAAGAATGATGTTTAACACCATATAATACAAAATGAAATAAAAAGAGCTGCAGGGAATATATTCTCACCTTCTTTGGGATGTTTGGGATTCCAGGACAAAAAACCACAGAAAAGGGATTTTCTCAGAGTCTCCTGAGTTAAAACACTATCTACCAGTACCATAAAACATTTTAAAGAAAAAAGGAGCCCATATCTAATGATTAAGAAATGTTTCGATTTCTTTCTTTTCCAACATTTTAATTCTTGATTAATTCTTGCTAATTCTTTTCAAATACATGATGTAATCTTAAAGTATGTACACGATTGATATTTTTGTGAAAAAACAATTTCTTTTAATGAAATATTGGCTTGATTGTGAATTTCTTACATCAACTTTCATTTCTTCATTTTCTCTACAACTCAGGATCATGTAAGACACCTCTTGTCTTAAAAATGAAACAAAATCACAGTGCAAGCTGCTAAAATATGCATCTCTTTTAGCGATACTTGCAAGGAGACACTATTATATTCAATGAAGTGCATAGGCTGTGTGGGAAGAAGAATTAGGCTCCAATCCTAGTTCCTCAGCCTCTGACACGGAGATATCAGACGGTGTTTACTAACGTGAAGCTTCCATTAACAAAGAAAGAGAAACAATGCATCCTTATTTATTTACTCACTATTGCATTAAGCATTTTGGAGATTAACACCATATATTGAACACTGTCCTAGATACACGCACACATTTACGCCCCCCCCCCCACACACCTACCACCAACAACACCAACTAAAACCAGACCCGATTATTATCTTTAGGAAGCTTGCTTATCCTAAGAATTGAAGAAAACAATGGATTTAAAGATATTACTAGGCTTACAAAACATGACGACTCTAGCAATTATTGTTTAGGATGGTATCTTGTTATGACACATTGAACAATCTTGGTAGAATTACTATTTTATAGGATTTCTGGATTGCTATTTGAACAAGAGGCAAGGGTTGAGGTGTGGCCCAGTGTTAGCCTAATATGTGTGAGGTCCTGGAACTAATCCTGACAGTCAGTATGGCAGAAGCACAATTTGCTTTTAGATAAAGTGTGATGCTTTCTTACTGATTGCCATTAGGGAAACTGATGAGTATTGGTAAAAGTAAAATTCACTGGGAGAAAAAAATTTCCAAAAGATATATTTGATAACTGATTACTTCCCAAAGAATTTCTGTAATTCAGCAATGTGAAAATAACCTGATTAATGAATGAGCCATAGACTTTAAAGACATTTCATCAAAGAAAATATCTGAATGGATGCAAAACAAGTGAATCAAAAGATGTTCCACATCATCTGTCATTAGGAAACACTGAGATGTCACTGCATTAGACACCCAGTAGAACAGCCAAAATCCAGAATTCTGGCAATACCAAGTGCTTGCAAAGATTTGGAAAAAAAGAAATACTCTCATTTGTTGTTGATGGCAATACAAAATGCTACAGCCATTTTAGAAAACAGTTTGACAGATTTTTTAAAAATTAATCATATTTTTACCTTGCAATTCTGAAATCACATTCCTTGTTACTTACTGAAAGTAGGTGAAAACTTCTTAATTTTAAGCAAAAACTACAAGCAGATGTTAAAGGCAGCTTTATTCATAACTGTCAAAAACACGAAGTAAACAAGATATACTTTAACAGGTGAATGAATAAACTGCAGCATTTCTAGACAGTGGAGTATTATTATTAAAAATGAATGACCCATCAAGCCACAAAAAGAGACAGTGGAAACCTAAATACATATTACTAAGAGGAACCAGCCATTCTAGGAACTTCACATATGATTGTCACACATGACATTCTGGGGACGGAAAAGCTATGGAGTCAGAAAAAGGCCAGAAGTTGCCAAGGCATAGAGAGGAATGAAGCAGGCCGCAGATCATTTGTGGGAGACTGAAATTATTCCGTATGATACTGTAGTTGTGCATACATATTGTTATACATGTGTCCAAATCCACAGAATGAAAAAAAAAAAAACCTAAGAGTTAAAGCTAATGTAAGTTACTGACTTTGGTAATTATGATATGCTGTTGTTTGTTCATCAGTTGTAATGATTTTATCACTTCTGGTGAGGGATATCCATACTTGAGAGGCTATATAAACATGAGATTAGGGAATACATGGAAAATATTAATACATTACATTCACTATTAGGTGAGTTGCTAGATCATACAGAAGTTTTATTTTTAATTGTATGAGGAACTTCCATACTGTTTTCTGTAATGACTATACTGATTTATGGACCTACAAAAATGTGCAAAATTTTCATACTGGCATCTTCACTAGCATTTTTTCTTGTCTTTTTTTTTTAAGTAGAGGGAGTCTTGCTCTGTAGTCCAGGTTAGCCTTGAACTGAACCACAATCCTCCTACCTCTGCCTCCCTAGTGCTGGCTACACCTGGCTATTTTTTTTTTTTTTTTTTTTTTTAGTGTGGTGCTGGGGAATCGAACTCAAGGCCTCATGTAATGAGAGGGAAGTGCCCTCACCTTTCAGTAACACTCCGAGCCCCTTTCACCTCATTAATAATAGCCATTTCAGCTGCAGTGAGATGAGATCTCACTGTGGTTTCAATTTGTCATAAGGAAATTAACACTGCATGTCAAAGAGATAGCTTCCGCCTGTGTCTACTAGAGCACTGTTCACAATAGCCAGGATATAAATCAACAGGAATCAACCTAATGTCTATTCAAAGCATGAGTAGATAAAGAAACATCACAGTTAGTAGGAAAAAGTTCTGGTACTCTATTGTAGAACATAGTGAGTGTTGTTAAGGATAATAGATGATTTATCTCAAAATAACTAGAATGTACAATTTTGATTGTTCTTACAACAAGGATAGTTAAAGATGATAGATATGTTAATTTCTTCAACTATTATACAAGGTACACATGAATTAAAACACTACATTTTATTTGATTAATATCAATAATTGCTAGTTGTCAAAGTAAAATTTCTTAAAAGGCCAATTTTAAACAGAACTGACAATGCTGCAGAAATGAACTTCTTTGGATGTGGTCTCATCTACTTGTGAGGCCTAGAATTAACCATCTTTCTCCCATGAACAGGAGTCTAAAATTGAGTTATCTGAACAAAAAGATGGGTAGTCCTTGGATTATTGGTGAGATTAGGTGCTGGTAAGTTAACCCTGGATCCATCCAATATTAAGTCTTCAATATGTTATACAATAAACACTGCAAAAAAAAAAAATCCTGGCATTTCATATGGCCACTGTAACCTTATCAAAGGTGAGGCAGGGGATCCAGGAAAAGAGAAACATGAGCAAGAGAAGACAGCAGTGAATACAGATTGCAAAAATTTGGCCACTTCAACATAATGTTTAACTGAACAAAAGTTTCTAACAATTACATTTTAAGGTAGTTTTTAAAATGGAATATTTCGGCTCTTTTTCTGGGTGCAGCACCAGCATGAACACTCAAACCCTAGTGAGACATATTTAACAATAGAATAATTTATACTGCATATCTAAGATGAATGCAAACAGCATTGCACAGAAGTTCAGATATAAGATAAAGTACTGAGTAAATATTAAAAATGTAAAAAATATTAGCAACACCCAGAATCATCTTTTTCACATTTCTATTTAACAGTATTCCTTTCAGCAAATATGGAGTTCACTCCGCACTTACGGCGAGACGCCATCTAGTACGTTGTGTTTACTGTTGCATTTAAGAAAATCACACTTAAGGGAGCAAATCAAAGAACTATCCAGAGGCATATGGCCTTTAAAATTCATTATGTGATAATCTTAAAAATTATTTGCCTCTGATTTGGAAAGTTAATGAAAAGCACTATGAAAATCCAGCTATTGGGGGTTACACATTTTGTGATTCAAAACCGGTGCTCTGTTTCATGATGATGGATATAATCACTGCCATAAATTGATGAGTTATGCATAACGCTACAGTGACAAACAAGGCCACAAGCCATCCCGGGTCCCTGAAATTATTGATGTACTACCAGACCACCAGAGTGAAAGAGCAGGTGGCCCTCACTCTGTAGGCTGTAGCTCTAAATCTTCCCAGTGGACGGGGGTATAAGCACTTCACCATTTAACACGAGCAGAGGGAGTCACTTTATCATTGGCCTGTCGAGTGAACTGCTGACACAAGAAATTTCCTCCCACTTAGAGAACTACAAGTACCAAGAAATCACTGAAGAGATGGAACAGGCCTAATTTTTGCCCATGCCGTTTTATTTCAAAATAAAAGCCAAACCTCTTCGAGGCACTCTGGGTGCTCTCAACACTTGAACTCCAGGCATTTTACACAAATGTGACAGAACTCTGGATTCTGTCCATGGCATATATCTACTTATAGCAAGACACACACACACACACACACACACACACACACACACACACACACACACACACACACACATATTTGTGAAGTCATTGAATTTGTCAATGGCATATTCATACATTTCCACATAACTACAGCTCTGTATGTTATTCATGATATGACTCAAAATGACAACTGTCTGATACCTGAACAGCCATTAGCTGGATACCATTTATGTGTGTGTGTGTATAATTTTCACACTATATATTAATATTTTATATATATAAGATATATTACTTCAAATCCTCATTTATTATGCCAGATCTTGTAGTTTCACATAAGAAAGGAACAAAGAGAAAACCCAGAATCAACCCATCAGTTACTAAGTAAATATGTTAGTTGGTTCCAGAATATCATCCATCTATCTTTTTAAAATCTAAATTACATGCAAGTTTAAAGCTTTCCTGGAAGGACAAATTAGCCAAATGGATAGAGTACACGGACACAGCCCAAGTAATAGCCAATTTTACTATTGAGGAAAAAGAGCAGTGTTAAATGTCCAGTTATCTTTGCCATTGTCACCAAACTTGTGGTTTTAGAATGATATTGAGTATGATAATTTTTCTATTTTCATGCCAAGATGAAACACTTGAAGGAAAAAAAAAATTAACATGGGATGCCTACTGAGAATTTTCTACTTGCTTCCAATAACCCTTCAATCTTCAGAGCTAGCTTATGTGGTAGTATTGTCATCTTTATTTTACAAGTAAGAAAAGTCATCAAAATATTTCTTAAAAAGCACCAACTCAAAGTCAAATGATTAACGACTACAGAGATGAAGATAGGCCTGATATAATTCCCTTAGTTTTTCCTCTTCATGGAGGTGGAACAAATAATACCTGAAAATAAAACCTTTCTCATATGACCTTATACTGTGGATTAGTAATAATCATAATTATTAATTAATATAATTGTAATTAGTAATTATCACGATAATTCACTAAAGGGTCATTCAGTGATTTGTACAGATTGCTTCATCTAAGAGATCTACTATAGTAAGCTTAATATAATACTCCCACCCAAATACCCAGTAATAGGTAGTTCAGTTCTACATACAGTCTCCCTCCACCCCTCACCCCCCACCCCGTCCCCCTTTCTCTCTCTCTCAAATTGGAACTAAGCTCAACTTTCATGAACAGAAAATCACTCCCGTGCTGATCCGAGAGGTACGGAGCTGGAGCAACTCTTTTACACATGCTGCTAACTCCAATAAGCTCAGGTGGGCTGAGGGGACCTCTTTTCCTAAAGTCTTTTGCCAAGCTGAATTTTATGATCTTCACTGGCAGATGATCAAATGCAAACTCTTAACTTACAGCCAAGTTACGTTACAGCAGCTGTTGGAAGAAATCATTTAGAATGCAAATCTGGTCCTTAATCTATGGGAAAACTGTTGCAGTGATGGATGGCTTTCAAAGCAGTGGTTTAAAGACACTCCTGATGCCCTCTAGTATTATGGAAGGAGAAAAATCTAGCTGTCATTTGTGTTTGTTTTCTATTGAGCAACTGCCCTTACCAAGGGGTATTGGAGGCCCATGGAGAGAGTCCAGATGTTTAAATTTGACTTAACAATCTTTTCGACATAAGCAAATTTGAGATCATAGGCAAACTTACAGGTTAAGTTACAAATGGTGTCTTCTTAGTATGTAGGACTGTAATTATTCTGGGCTCGATTCTCCGAAGCACACAAAAGCAAGGATATCACAATTTGCATACAGTTCTTTGCAATGGAGAATAAGTAGCAATGTTTGTACCTCTCACTGACCCTACTTCTAAAGAATCACATTACTGTAGGTATTAGTTATCAATAAAGTTAACAAATTTTTAATTCGCGTTTTAGTTAGTTTCCTATCACCATAAAAATAACTCAGTACTCATATTTTGAAAATGAAAGCTTATCTTGCCTCAGAGTTTCACTGTTTCAATTTATGGTTGCTCAACCTTGCTGCTGGAGACACAGTACCTTATCGCAGAGTCATGGATAGGACATAGGATCATTTCATTGTGGCCAGGAAGAAAGAGGGAGAAAGCAGTTGGGGTCACAAGATCCCCTTTACAGGTCTGTCCCCAGTGGCCTAATTTCTTTCCACTAGATCTTATCTCTAAAGGATCTATATCCTCACAAAGCACTGAAAGCTGATTACATTTTACACATGAACCTTTGGGAACATTTAAAATCAAAACTCTTAACAGTGACTGTCTTGAAATGTGAATTACATTAAGAATTCTTTGAATCTTTCTACATTTTTGATCCTCCTTTCTTCAGAAAGAAGAGAACCATCAAAGATGCTTTGTTCTGATTATTGGTAGTCTTTTACTGGAAAAAAAACCTGGGTTTTGGGCCACATCTCTGAAGATTTCATCTCATGACAAGTGCCAGAATTAATGAAATAAAAAAGTTTCTGTTTCTTTCATGTAAGCATAAAGATTGATTAGTATAATATTTCAAATCCATTAAAATTAATAGAAAAATAAGTAAATCATTTTCATTAGTAAAGGATTATAAATGAGAAGGTATACTTAACTGAAGAATTTTTCAGTTTGTATTTTTATTCAGCAGAGGGAAATTTACAGTCTAAGTGTTTAACTTTGAATGTTAATCTAGAATAGAATCCTTTTTAACACACAACGTACCTCTAGTCACTTTGACATGACTTACTTATTCTACATATCCCAAGTTGTACAAAGGGAATTCAAAATGGTGCCATGGGCTTTTGTCTAGGTCTGACTCTTCTCTGACCCTACCTGATCACTATTAATCCCTAGTTTTCTTAAATACACAATACATTTAAGATTATTACTAGTGCATCAGTCTGTGTTATAGAGTATGAGGTTTAAATTAAAACAAGAAAATACCCTGGAATCTTTACAGTCATACAGGAATTTGAGTCTACATCTACTATGGTTAAACAATATTCCATAGACTCTCCATAGGAATTTTTAAAGCCCTGGATCTCCAAATCTGTTTAAAACCCCTACCTAGTAACAATACATATTTCTCAGCCACCTTACTATATTCCTGTCGGAAATTTGAAAATTTGTGTCATTGAATCTTTCATCTTATTTGTTGATGCAATAGGTAAAAGAGAATTCTATCTAATGACATATTTTGTGAAATGACTCCAAGAAAAGCCTGGACTCACTGGGAAACCATCTAGTATTTATAGACAGACAAAGCTATTGTGTCAGAAGTGAGGTCCCTGGAAGAAGGTGACATTCACTTGTTAAGGATGAACTAGGACAAAAGTAGATTCTGCCATCTATCCAAAGAAGTCTCTATTTAATGAAATGGGATTTTATGATTGAAATACCATAGAGTTTTGCTGAAATAAAGCTTGGTACACATGACCAGCGAGCACTTTCATTTTAATTATATTAAGTTATGCATTCAATAAATATTTATTAAATGCTATGTTTCAGGTAATGCTCTAATACTTAGATAAAATCATGATTAAAAAATCTTTGCTTCAGTAGAACTTACATTTTAATTGAAGGTGAAAAAAGTTAATGAATATGTAAATTATGTGGCATATTTGAAGGGTAATTAGTGCTTAGGGGAAAAAAGGGTTAGGATGATGGGAGCTGAAATTGTAATACAATAGTCACCCTAAGCATCAAGAGAGTGTGACACTTGAACAAAGCCTGAGGAAGATAACCTGTACAAGGAATATGCCAGCCAGAGAGAAGAGGGCATGCACCAGCTAAGAGGGAAGAGTGAGCCCAGGAGCGAAAAACCAGGCCCGAGCCAAGGCCAAAGAAGCAAAACTCTTGTCTGGGTGCTACAGTTCAGGGACAACTACAAAACGTGCTGTCCTGGTCTGCATTCTGGTTACTAGACACACCGCCTTATCCAAATGAAATGAGGAGAGCTTCGATTTTGCTCATGGTTTCAGAGGTCTCTGTCAAAGCTCGGCTGGCTCCAGGGCAGACACCATGGTGGCGGGAGAGGCACGGAAGAGCAAAGGTGTTTAGTTTATAGCATCTGGGAAGCAGAGCAGGAAACAGTGCCATAGGAAAAGCAATGGAGTTAAGGTATGTCTCTATGACCCCCACCCCCAGACGCACTAAAAAGTGGGCTTTACTCAACCCCTACACGGCTCCTAAACCAACCAAGTTGACGAAGAAACCTAACCATTACATTCAGCAAACAAGATCCACAACACTTAAATGAGATATGTTAAATATTTACTCCTTTCCCCTAAAACTGAACTCAGTGCAAAAATAAAGATCTCACAGTAACCAAAATATCAAAATTTTCAATAAAGAGAGGATCCGATTGTGAACTTGTACAGCTCTGCCACACTTATCTGGGAGCAATAAATTTTTATTTGCAAAATAGATGTCCAGACATTGGATCCCAGTTTGTCAATTGTATCTTTTTAATATCAGTCCAGATTAGTAGGTTTTCAGCCAGTCCCTAAGTGTTGCAGCCAGAACCAGGGTCTCACTCGTCTTATCCAGTCTTAGTCTGGTTCAGGAGGCCAAAGGGGAACACAGAGAGGAGGAAGGTCAGAAAGGCTCCCAGAACCCACCGTTCCCACAGTTCCATGGCCAGGTCTAAGGAGTTTGCCTTTGAACCCAAGTGAAATGCAATACCATTTGCCTTACAGCCAATCCTGATTTACAGTTGAAAAATAATGACTAAAAAGAAGAAAAAAGAAGGATTAGGGAGACATTTATAATGGTATACATGAGAAACGATGGTGGCTTGGAAACATGTAATATGCTAATGGAACTATAATGTAAATTTAATATCCCCAGAGGGAAAAAGAACAGAGAGAGAGAGAGAGAGAGAAAGAGAGAGAGATTTTTCCATAATTATTTAAAAGAAAGATGTTTCATTTCAAAGTGCCCACAATGAGTTATGAGAAAGTTTTTAGCCAAGTGTTTTATAAATATACAAACAACCACTTATGTTGGAGTGATTTTGAAAAAGTCCAACAGTAGGGCACACGCAACATTCATTGTTTAAACCTATAAAAATCATACTGTAGCTAAGATGGCAAGTTCCTGTGGTGAGCCATTTGACTCGCCTTAAGTAGGCAAAAAGAGAAAACGTTTTAACCTATCCTCCATGTCATGACAAGATCCAGTTTGTGAATGGCTAATAAAGCACAACAGAAATGGATGAAACAAAATATTCAAGTTCATTTTTAAACTTACATAACGACAAAGCAATACTTAACCTGAGCCACTCCAGTCCTGGGGAGATTCAGGACCACAGAGGTATCATCAGTGAAGCTCTTTGAGCTTCCATCTCAGTGCTCACTAAGCTGAGAAATCCCATCCAGTCTTGTGTGGTATATATACTTCTGTAAAAATGGTTTCCTCCTTAACGAATGTCATTTACCCTGATTTTCTTTCATAGATTAAAATAAGAATCAGAAATATCTAAATGCCTATATAGAATGAAAACAACTCTCCTTTTCAGCCTATTTATTTCACGCAAAAATAGAAATCCATCACTGTCATTAGAAGTTTAACTGTAGAAGAAATTTTAGGTTTATAATTAAGCCTTCCCGTAGAAACATATGATATTTAATCAAACCCACATTAACATGTAGTTTCATATGCTGTTGTTTCCTCTATGGTGTGAATTCAAAAATGTTGAATAGTTTTTATCATTCTTTAAACAATTGTTCCACACTTTATAAAGTAATAAACATAACATAAAATGCAAGAAACACAAAAATATTTTCATGAACTATACAAATAATATATTAGGGTTTTAATCTTATATTTACTTTTTATTATGAAATAAATAATTTTTTACAATTTTAATGCTTTATTGGTGCTTTAGTGGCTGTCACTGAAATACTACTGAAAATGTTACCATTTTTAGAAATATGAGCTAGGAAATAAATGCTTTTACTACACGTAACATAAACAGGTGCAGTGTAAGAGCACCACTGACATGGGCAATTGATTTAAAAATGTCTTTTAAAACCAAGAAGATAATTGTTTACTATTATCTAAAACTAGTTGCAAATTAAAGATATATATTCCCTTCCCAAGACAAAACATATAAGAAAAACCTAACTTATGAGCCTATTAAAAATCAACAAAATTAGACTTACAAACATTCTAGTGAAACATATGCTGAGGTGTTTTTTTTAACAAAAGTGCTGAATATTCACTGCCTTATAATTCACAGAACTTTAATTTCTAAGATACCTGCATTAACGATTGGGAAAAGTTAACACGAGAATAGAGAGAAAATAGATTACGAGTGGTTTTTTTTTTGAATTAAAAAGGCAGAAGCAGAAGAGTAGCAACATGAGACAAGTAATTGAGCAAAGTATGAAAGCTATTTTTGGAGGAAATTTTATAGGAGAGAGCTGAGTCAAAGACAGATATGACAACTCAATGCGATCCAAATGTAAATGATAAAACCATCGCCAAAAGCCTTGGAGGAAAATGCTTTTTCCCATCCAGGGATGATTTGTACTGGCCTCCAGGTGTAATATTATGTGCACTGATGAGCTGATCAACAGAACAGAACTTCTACCCAGCTGTAATCAAGAGTGATTGATGGTTGGGACAAAAAAGTTGATTATCATGACAAGTTCACTGATGCAGAGAAAATAAGCTCTGCTTGGGAAATGGATAAAACCTGCTCAGAGAGTATCTCCAAAATCTTATTTATAAAGGAGCCTCCGAGAAGGTTAAAAGTTGTGCTGATGACCCGATATCCTGAGAAACCAGATAAGAATAAATTCATCCTACATTGATCTCCATAGATTTTCTATAGAAGGAATTTAGAAGCTCATTCGTGTCCAATCAAATACAGTCACGTATGCTGAATTTTACGCATGTGATTATGAACACATATCCTTGTTTCTCAAAGGACCCTGAAAGTCATGTGTGTGCCTAGAAAATTAAACTTGCACAGCTAGCCATGCTTCCTTTGCCCTCCTCAGCTCTACCACACAAAGAACGAGCTCCCCAAATGTTTGCAACCTCTACTGTCATCAGATCACTTTATATCAAAACACAGATTTGAAAGGAGATAACAGATCCCAGAGGTGGTGTTTTGCATTTCAAGTGTTTGGCAAGCTTGAAACAGGTAAATCTGGACCAGTGTTGGATGTTCAGTATCGTGGTCTGAAATAGCACCTAAACTGTTCAGAGATCTTATTAATGAGGAAATATATGCTTCCTTTGCTCTGGTTCTAAAAGTGTATGTAAAATTCTGGCAATGGAATGTATTAATATAAATATTTTACAGTATGCACAGTTAAACTGTATCTTCCTTTAGCCAAGGATCAAGCTAAATCAGCACCCCTAAATCAATCATCAAAAGAAATTTTAAGTGTCAAAAAGGTAAAACAAAAGGAGTAGGTTCATTAAAACTATAGAGATTTTTGGTCATGCAAATACTTGGAAAATGCAAATGTGTTCTATGAGTTCTGATTAATATTGATTATAATTAATGGGAAAAATGAGCACATTTTTCCTTTGAGAGACTTTCAACTACTGGTGACCAATAGTCAAGTGACCATTCTTCTTTTGGTTGGTTGCCTAGAGTGCCTAGTAACACCTTGAGAGATTCATTCAGTTGTGGGTTGTGTCGCTGGCTAGCTTGCATTTTATAATGCAAATTAAAACTATGGCAACAGTAGAAGTTGCAGGCAAAAGCTTTGATTGAAAAGGAAGGGAAGATAAGCAAAAACTCCAGCCTGAGTGCTAAGTAGCTAGAAGTGCTACCATGATAAGAGGGTCAGACTGGTCCAATCACAGGAACAGAAGGGCAGTTGTTAAGGGCTAGCTGAGGGCCAGGGTCTGGTCAATTACTATCTCAGTCTGAGTCACAGCTCAGGTTGAATCCTGGTGACTCCAGAGACAATTCAGCTCCTATGAGAGAAATTCTCATGGTCTAAAGGGCAAACTCAGTCACAAGAGGCTCCGCTGGAATATAAAGTGACCTTAAGTTTAGAGTAACAGAGACTTCTGGGTCGAGGCGTTCTTGGTCATGAAAGTCAATGAGAGAGGCCGAGTATATTTAGTGCTAAAATGCTGTTTTGCCAATCTTTGTTCAGATATCTTTTAAATGACTAGCATGGTTACATACAGGCCTGAGAAGGATTTGACCCAGTTTTACTAAATAAAGGTCAAACTGTTTTATTTTACTTACCTACTGGGCTTTTGTAGGTACAAGTGAAGAGATGAAGTTTTTAACAAAAACTACATTTAAGTCCCTATTATCCAAGAAGAAAACATAAATTGAGCCTTTAATTAGTAACAAGTAGGTTAAAGACTCAGAAGTTATTTTTTAATCCTTTGTCCCAACAGTAGTCTTTGTTAAAAGACTATATTTCTTAAAAGTAGTAATTGTAATATTCAAAAGATGCTTATTCCATAAAATAAAAATGACCTTTTATTCACTATATAATTTATCATCTAATAGCTCATGTCATAGTTTACTTAATTCACTAATTATAAAAATAGAATTGGCCATTTTACATTAGATGAGCATGGAACATTTAAGTTCCAAGAAGAATTCAAAACAGAAGCAGTCTCAGAAAGCAAATCATCAAATCACTGATCAGTGACTTCCTATCATTTTTCTCTGCTTCTTGGGACAGTGTGTTTACATGAGGAATGAAATGTATACTCTATCTGCACTAGATTTGAGGATATTAAATAAAATGCTGAAATAAAAATGAGACACGCGTACTATTTGTGTTCTCTCAAAGGCATGTTTTCAGACTGCAGATTCTGTAGAAATGGGAAGAAATTTTTAGAAAATTATGAAAGACTTTGAAAACAGATTTCATATTTTGAGAAAAACTGTGCAATTTAAAACTCAAGCATGTGTACAAAGAAAGACCAGGAAAAAAGTAAAATAGGACGAAGCAAAGGAATGTTTCTTTGATTCCAAAACAATCATTATTTGTTGTTTTCTTTCCCTGTTTAAGTGGTATTTCATTTAACCACCAGCTTCACAGTAATATTGAGTTGAATGTTATATATATATATATATATATATATATAGAGAGAGAGAGAGAGAGAGAGAGAGAGAGAGAGAGAGAGAGAGAGAGAGAGAGAGAGAGAGAGAGAGAGAGAGAGAGAGAGAGAGAGAGAGAGAGAGAGGCAGAACAATAAGAATGTCTAATTCTCTAATTTGGTCATTTGGGAAGAAAAATAGAACTAGGTCTTTAATATTTGGAACCACTTGGTTATGGATCTCATATAGAAAGGGAAGTAAATTAAATTGAGTTCCATTGTTTAGTTTCAAATTTCTAGGTACAAAATGTAGAGCAGTCATACTTATGTCTAGTTTATACTACCACTAGAAAATCCATCTTTTCAATCGGTGATGGTTCCAAGGGTCTCTGTGTTGAAGGATCAGAGGTTTCTAAGACTATGATTTTCTGATAAGGTTCTTTCTATTTCTGGTTAATCAAATAGCTCTCCAAAGTAATTAATGCTTGAGAGTCCCAAGTCCTAAAGGACATATTGTTACTGTATAATAACTCAGTAATTTGAACTCATATTTCATTCCAATATTTTTATTATACTTGAATTGAGTTACTGAAGAAGAGTGAGGTCTTTGTGTGGACCCAGAAGCACTTGTGGATGAAGTCTAGCCACCAGACTCTTTTTGGTCACAGTGCTCAACTCAACTTCTTAGTTCCATAAGGGAAGCAAACCTCAGGGCCTCTCTCTAGGGCAGTCACACGAAACAGGAGGTTCACCTACTCTCACCCACATGATTGCTGCAGCATCTGAGGACACTTCAGGATGGATCTCCTATCCTACCTTGAGCAGAAGAGGCACAAACAGAGGAATAGTGAAGGATGGTTCCAGCCTTGCCAGCTAATGGCAATGTGGCCTGACACAAATCTCCCCATGCTTTTTGCACTTCAGTGCCTGCATATGTAATTAGAAAAGGTCCTTCTGCTTCCAAAATATTATGAAAGTCTATTGTTAGAAGGGTAAACATGATAACACTTATTTAGTAGGATTTATATTCCTTAGAATGGAACCTGAGGTTTTATTTTATATTCTATAAACAACTATTGAATATTCATTCTCTACTTAATAATCTTACACCTATGTTGGGCCTTCTTTCAGTTGTCTTTCAAAGTCGGGTTAACCCACTTGCCCAGACCACATGGTAATTTATGCTTATTTTAAGATGCTGATAAAATAATTGGACAAATTACAACCTTTCATTCTTTAATTGGAAGCATTTTGCATAATGCTATAACCCTAGGTATGTTTCCTGTGAACACTGGAAAGTTTTATTCTAGGAAAAGGCTACACCAAGAGAAGATAATCTGATTTAAATGCACAGAGTATAATTTATGACATTTTATCTGGAAGACTAGAAATAGAAACCAGACCCATACAAGAAACATGTA
Organism: Ctenodactylus gundi; assembly: GCA_004027205.1. Lineage (NCBI taxonomy): Eukaryota > Metazoa > Chordata > Mammalia > Rodentia > Ctenodactylidae > Ctenodactylus > Ctenodactylus gundi. The sequence goes on along the minus strand of PVKB01001440.1, from coordinate 58,296 downwards.
TAGCAAAATACCTAACTACAGTTTATGACGTGAAGGGTTAAAGAAGGAATGCATGCTTAGTGAAAATGGAAATTGAATTTGCATAATCTAGAGATGAAAAAGAACTATAAGCTATTACTTTCACTGGAAGGAGAAGCAGCTTTGAAATGTAAAAACGTTCATAAGGCAAATATACTTTGCTATGCAATATGGAATTTACCAAGCATACAGCTGAACTCCAATGTTGTTTTCTCCAAAATGACCACAGTTTTAGAAATGAAAACAAGTAGACAAAATTCAGGTTTACACGCTTGGAAAAAGGATAAAGGCAATTATGTTGGGATGAGAAAACTTTTTCAGGATCAAAACAATCTAATCTCTTACATGCATCTTTTGATTTTGATTTTTCTTTTTAAGGATTATGTTCTTATATATGGATTGACTGATAAATCTAATTGGTCTTCTCATTCAGAATCTAAATGTTTTACAAAATTAGTATTTACAGACATGCTTGGTCAACAGCTAAACAAATCTATTGTCTCCGGGACATTAGTTTATCTCATTGACCTAACACATATGAGGGCATTTTAAGTCTTTAAAAAAGTTTCTACACTTTTTTTTCCCACCATTCTTATTAATATACATATGTAATACATAGTATTTACAATGAATTTGGTTATTTCGTGCACATATGTATCATATCAATTTTACAATCCCATCCCATTTTTGACCCTCCCATCCTTCCCTATCCCTTCCCCCAACTCCAGCTATCACTTCATGTGGTTCTATAGAATGTCTGTGTTCTGGGTTTTCCAAGTCAGAGAGACTATACAGTACTTAACATATTAATCTTCCACATCTGAATCATTTCACTTAAGTCACCACTCTAACTCAGCTTCCTATTCCTCAAATGGGTCGCATTAGTTAAATCTTGATGCCTCTTCTCTGAATCCAGTCAGGCCCTTTATTGGGATATTTACCAAAAGTTTTTTTTTTCTATATTTTGCTATATCTTTGTTGCTATTCTTAAACCTGGCCTTACCCACCAGTTCACATTAGAAAATAACTACAAGCATGTAGTTCAAAAGACTAGTAAATATGGGAAAGAAGAAGATAAAAAAAGTTAAATTTCAAACGCCTTAGCTGAATACTGGAAGGTACATGTTTATACATTCACAGAATTACCTTTACATCAATCAGTTTTCTTAGGATAAATTTTCATCAGTGACCTAACAAGTCAATTGCTACAATAAAACAAAGTTAAAACTATATCACACTGCTACATTAAATGAACTTAAATCTATGCCACATAAATATACTTAAAGTAACAGATATGAAGGCAAATTTAGTTACTTCAGAATTTTTTAACTTTCATAACTTACATAATCACATAATCATAATCACGTTTCACTGATTACTAACATTCTGCCAGATTTGGTTTATAATTTTATCTGTCCATCCCTCCACATATTCGTGCATTTGTATTCTTAAGAGATTTTATATCAATTCCCCATGTTGCATTATTAATTAGTAATTATTCTATTTTGCACACTACTATACTATTACTAACAATAATGTGGGAAGATTTCACAGATTTTATAGAAGAACTGATACTGTTTTAAAAATATATCAATCTATTTTTTAAATTATATTTTCTCTTTAGATGTTACCTTTCCTCCAAGTTGTTTTGGCGCCGTTTATGTTTCTGCCTCTCAAAGAGGACAAACTCTCATTCAACATCAAAAAAATGAATTGCTTCATTCGACAAGCCCAAGACTCCATCAATTTGCTACATTAAATGGACTCAAACCAGCACTACACAAGTATGCTACAGTTAAAGCAATAGATAAATAGCTATGCTCAGTTATTTCAGATTTTTTGACTTTCATACATTGATTACTCATATTTCACTAATAATTAACATTTTACCCTATTTGGTTTTTTCTTTTACCTATCAATTCATCCCTAATTTCATGCATAGCCTTACTTTTTTCTCAGCTCATTCTCCTCTTGCTGTCGTTGCTTTTACTCTTGGGTCATTGGTGTCGCTGTCCTCCCTTTCACTTTCTAAGTTTCCTTTAAGTATTCTCTGCAATACTGGCTCAGTGGCTGCAAATTCCCTTAATCTTTCTATGTCATGGAAAGTTTTAATTTCTCCCTTTAAATTAAAAGATAATTTTGTTGGATATAGCAGTCTTGGTTGGCATTTATCTTCTACTCTTGGATTGTAATTCTGCAATGATTTTCTTTTATTTGCAAAACATAGCTAAAATGCTGTTATATCATTTAAGGTATCAACACTAGTCTTTCTACTTAAAAATTTCATTTAAAAATCAACAGTAAATCGTGAGTTTATATCTGAATTCAATATAAGGAAAAACAGAAAGCCAATAAATTCATATATGTCCAATTTATACAATATAAACCTAAGAGACTGGACTAGGGAATTATCTAAAAATTCAAGTTGTTATTACATTCAGTTCTAACTCAAACATCGCAACAGTGGCAGGCAGAAAAATGACTATCCAAAGATGTCTGACCTCTCATCATTGGAAACTGCAAGTGTGATATATTACATGACAAAGGGAGGTTATTTGAGCAGATGGATTCGAGGCTGATAATGAGCTGAACTAATAGTAGGGAAATTATTCTGGCTCATTCACCACGTGGGTACTTTGTGATCATAAAGGGTCTCTAAATGCAGAAAAGAGAGACAAAAACATGAAAGGCAGAAATGTGAGCAAGGATAAAGACTGAAGCAGCCATTGCACTCCAGGGAGGAGAGTCTCTTAAGCCATGGGTGCAGGAATGCAGGCCTCCTATGGAGGTTGGAAGGAACAAGGAACCGGCTTCCTTGATGGCCTCCAGAAGGGCTGGGGGCCTGTGGCCACTCAAACACTGCTTACTTCCTACTGAGAATCATTTCAGGCTTCTGCACTATCTGGTAATATATTTGTACTATTTCAAGTTACTGTAAAATGATCTGTTAGAGCAGCAACAGAACACGGACACAGCACACCATTTTCCTAGACCTAAACGCAAAGTGGTGAGAAGAGAAGCCAGCTGTCCCAAATCAGTACATCGCGTGCCTCCTATCACCTTGAAACTTCATTGGCAAAATAAATTCCTACCCTCTTTCACCAAAGAAATAAGCCAGAATTATATTTTAGAATAGAAATATGTGACTACTTCTTATATTACAATCTCTATGATATGTGTATATGTATATATAAACATACAAATCACCTAAAACATATCTGATAGAAGTAAAATCTGCTTTTTATGATGCTCAGTGCTTAGGCATTTTGCTACAGCAGGCAACGTGGACTAAAGGTGACATCACAGGCAATCTGTCCATTTTTAAAGCCAACTAAAGAGTTCACAGTGTCAAAACCTTGGCCTTGAAATAGTATTTGGTAACTAACTTCAGAGGTGTAATCTCTTGAAAATTTTATTGGTTCTAAATTTGACTATTCCCCAAAGTATACTAACTGCATCTAGTGTTCCTAAGACATTAAAAAAATACAGTAGAGTGCATGTGATTTTTCTATAGTAAGCAACCAAACGGGATAAACTCCAAAATTAAAGTATATACAGAGTTAAATGCTATCTTTGACTTATGACATGCTCCGTTATTGCAGAAAAGTGTTTAAGAAATCATTTCTCCTTCAAGATTAGAACCACATAATACATTTTTTAGTGACTACTAAATGATAAACTTACATCAGAATTAAATCTCAACTGGCAAATGTTGCATGATATGATTTGCTTTCTTCGATGAGGAAGAGGAACCCCGAATGTGTGATTTATTACAGCTTTCTGAATTGGGTCCATCTGTAATGAGAAAAAATACAACAAATAGAAATAAAGCTTGTCAGTTCCATTGGAATGTCGCCTATGTCATTAAAGAGCCAATCTGTACAGCTTCAATCTACTGCTCACATTATAAAGAACATTTTTATCCTAAGAAAAGGCATTTCTACTTTCTTGGAAAGTAGATAATAAGCCTGAAACTCAGTATGATAAGGAAATGATAAATGCACCCAGTAGAGTCTGCATTCTAAGCGCCTTTCTCTTTTGTTATAGAATCAACAATTGTTGCAGTTTGGGACACAATTAAAGGTTTATCAAAACTCAAGTTCTTGAGGATTCCAATAATCTAACACAGAGGTATGGCTATGCCATTGCCTAAGAAGACTTCTAAAATAGAACTGATTATTTGGGTAACAAGGAAAATGAACTTTATGCCATGGTCCAATTTTAACATCATGTAGTGTTTGGCAATATTTTAAACTAAATATAAAATATGTAAATTTTGCTTTCCAAGAACTAATACATATGGAGCTGCTAAATAACTCAGCACAATCATATTTGATTACCCACTACATACTAATAGCTATTCTACAGACACATACTTGGAGTTTCAGAGAGCTTGGGCCAAATATTTATCTCTCTTCATTCATCTCAAGAAAGGACAAAGCAACAAAAAAGCATGTCAGCGAGCCAGCTCTACTAAAAACTATGACCCCTTCAGGAAGCCTTGTTCTAGGGTTCACACTGGTGATTGTCAATTGTTAAGAATCAGTTCAAAGCTTCATCTGTTTCTTAATTCTTGTGCAACTGGTTTGATCACATTTTAAAACTTGGGTGAGATATGAATGTGAAAATTCATGAAATTTACTTCACATAATCAGATCTGTGTGCATTAAACAATCAATAGATCCTGACTTTTACATTTTCTGTGTCAGAGCTTACTGAAGGTAAAAAAACTCAAAATTATTTTAATGCCACATGTATATTCACGTATTATGTGTTCACACATCATGGAACATATATTTTATGTGTTGAGCATCGGGAAACATAGGAATTTTTAACTCTTATCATATCCATAGCTCTTAGGAGTCCTATGATTCTAGATAGCTCAAAAATTATTTGACATCCACACAAAAAAGCAAAGAATGCATCTAAAAATAATGCCTAATACTTAGCATATGTTATACATTATAATTTGCTAATTTCCCTAATTAAGACATTGATAAATTCGTTTTCTTCTGTGTATTTTAAATCATTGGAACAAGTTAATTTGTAGGCTCTCTACACTGGCAGGAAGGAGATGAGTCTCTCTGTCCTCACTTCTCCTTAACAAGTCGTCGTATCAGTCTTAATTATTCACACAAATAACAACAGCAATATGGAAAATAATAGCAGTCAGCCTTTATTAGATGTCTTCCAGGAGCTAAGCATTCAGTGTCAGCACAGGGAGGCAGAAGAACCCACGAAGTGATCATTTTTATCTCCCAACTTGCCTTTAAAGTTACCCGACATTAATCCATGCCCAGATACTGGATGAAATTCAGGCTGTACCTATGATTTTTATTGTCACTTCCAAGCACTATCAAATTATAGAATATCATTGTCACTCAGTACTGGATCTCCCTTTTAATCACTTTATCTAGGTATAATCTGTACACAGTAGCATTCACTGGTGTTAATTGTACAATCTGAGAGATAACCCAATGCACGCAGTAATTATCATCTAGAACAGCTCCTTAGCTGGGCAAGTCCCCTGCTGCCCTCTGAAGCCAACCCACTTTCCTACCCAGCTCACGGAATTGCTGGTCTGCTTTCTGTCACTAGGCTTCTGCCTTCATCCTTGGCTGAAGGTAATAGAGCCCATTCTTTGCATTTATGACTAGAATTTCTTCATGTGAAAATATCAAAATGAGCTTGAACATTTGCTAGTTGATGGATATCCAGGCTGTTTGCAGTAAATCGGTGATTTTTTTTTTTCAAATTTTGACCATGAAAACACATTCAGTCCAGTGTCTTAATGAAAACATTGAAAGGTAATTGAAAAGATCTCCTGGCCTGCTATAGGATAGTAGCATGAGAGGTCACAGGGAGTGGCACAGGGCCGTTCTCCATACACAGTGCCAAGTATCCCACCCTAGCCAAGCCACCAAAGCTTCTTCCATCCCCCCTCCCCCGCTCCTGTTCCTCCACAACTGAAATCGACAATGTTTGGGGGTTGAGAAAAGCAAGGAGCCATCCCAGTGTGCAAATTCTCACGGTTTCGCTAGCTCTTGTTCTCTTTCCCTGGGTCATTTCTATGCCACTTTTAAAATGTCATCACAGGCTTCTGCAACAACAGCCACAGAGACGATTTTCCCTTCAGCTGTAAGCCAAAAGAAAAATTAGAAGCAGAAAGAGGGCATCAGTGTAAAAAAACAGTCGTGTCACTGTGTTCTGAACATGAAGAGGGCCCATTTCTATCTGGGACAAGGAAATTATACCTACAATCCATTAAGGAGTATTAAAGTTCTCCTGTAACGGTACTGTGAAATAGAAAAGGCTGCATATTTATATCAAAAATGCTCTGTTAAAATACCTAGAAGTGAGTATTTATCATATTGGTGTGCAGGGTATTATTTTGGTCTTTTAATAACGCTGGGGAAGCAGTGACTGCTTTCAGTCCAAATTTGTGTAGGAGGTGTTTTGGAACTAGACACCTCATGCAAATGTGACATATTCTCTAGATTAAATCCTTTTGTTTGAATTGAACGATGGTCTGATCACTGTGGCTATGTAATCAGATTTTAAAATGCAAAGTGGTATATTCTTCTGAGACAATTTTATTTCCCAGTATACCTAAGAACCACTTAACTAAATTATATTTTAAAGACATATTTCATAGACTATAAGTACAACACCAAAAGTAATCATCTTTTTTTCATTTCATGAACTTAGTACAACATAATGACAGAAGTTTAATGTTTTTATTAATAAAAGTAAATAGCAATCCCTCTAAGATATACATAAAAACACTCAAGGTCATGTGTGTTGCAGGGTTTGGCCATTTGCAATGAGTAATTATGAAGTAAAGACAAAATAGTGAACAATTCCACTGTTAAATGCTCGAATAAATGATGCTACACACAGTGCAATTCAAAGTGGCATCTACCATCAAATCTGGGGATACACAGAGCCACTTTGATCATTAACATCAAACGTTTTGTTTAAAATGAAGCTATAAATGCTGGTGTTAACCCATGAACAAGTGGGTCTGTTCTATCAAAACATATTCTGTATGTGTGTGCATAAAGTCATCACAATTTTCTCTGCAAAATTTGTACGTATGGAGGTCAATGTGTGGTAGGAAAGGAAATATGGATTGTCAGCCCAAATAATTGGTAGAAAATCTAAGTATTAAACATTAGCCTGGATATTTATAACACAGAACACAATATTGAAACCGCAGCGATATACTACAATGAAAACTCTTTCCCTCATGATTTCTAAAATAACATAGTCAAAAAATGTGTTGTTTTGCTTGTCTTTAAATTAGCATATCATTTCAGCACGTGCAATTAAGAAAACAAAACCTAAGGAAATAATACTGTTTGCAAAAACACGAATGCAACGTGAAGGCACCCATGTAACAGTAAAGGCAGCAAACTAAAATTATAATAGGTGGAAATCAGATGCATAGAACCTTCAGACACATCCCATGTAACCATGCAGCACTAAATTATAGATTATTCTATACGCTATCTTATCCCATATTTGTTTAATTTCTGAATTGCAGTAGCCCGAAGTTTAGAATGTCTAAATCCATTATCCAACCCTTCCATACAGACAAACCAAAGGAAGAATGCTGCACTATTGATATGCTTATCCAGACTCTCAAACACAATTCAATTTCGAACTCAGCCTATGGCCTTATTTAAAGCCAAATGGATATGTTTTTCTTCATTTCAGCTTTAAGGACCTTCGCGTTTCTACCTAAGGCCGAGGTTCTTGCCACTGCCCCTCCGGGTATTCTGCTGAATGGATTTATAAGTAAGTAGACAAGGGGCATGTCTCAGAGGCAACAACAGCGCCTTCTAGATTCTCTTTCCCAAGGCGTCTCTCCGCTTGCATTTTCTACAAGGAAAGAGCTTCACCCTGAGTTTACAGTCCCTGCCCTGAGAAGCCCCCTCTTCCTCTCTCCTATTGTTATTGTGGCTTTTCAATTTTCAATTGATAAATGCCAGAAAGTTTAGAAGTCCAGAAATGTAAAGGTTGTCTCTTTCAGCTGATATTTCTACATAATAATGACCAGTAACAAAAACATTAAAGGTTATACTTAAGGACACGTGCTGTGTGCTTGATGCATATAAGCACTATTTGTATCCTAACTTGCTAAGAAGCTCTTTTTCGTCTCTTTCCCAACATCGTACATTATTAAAACGCAGAGGCAGTGTAAAACTATCCTGCCCCCAAGACTCTGGAGTGCTGTGACCAAATTTTCTACTCATCCACTGTTTCTTGCAAGCCATACAATTCAGAAACTTGCGAAATACAAGTATGTGTGTTTATCTGTAATATTAAGTGACACTGAATGGAATTCTTAGTTATTTATTAATTTTAAATTCGTAAAAATTTTGCTTATAGTCATACACCAGAAGATACTAATGAAAAAATTCCCAAGTCTCTCACTTCTACATAAATGTGTCCAGTTGAAAAGCTAAGCGGGCATAGAATTTCCAAAATGGGTACAACATCAAAATGTACTATGTTTCGATTTTTAAAATGTATGCACGCATTCATGTTGCCATCATTTCAAAAAAAGAAAACACTTTCACCATCGTAGGAGCTCCCAGTCTTGCTCCTGCTCAATGAACACTCCCCAGCAGTAACCGCAGTTACCATACGTCACCCTGTGTGATTCTTGTGTCCTTTCAGACTTCTTAAAAATGTAAGTATGCCGTATGTACTCATTGGTGTTCATCTTCTTCACTGAATATCACTTCTGAGAGTATTTTTTTCATTTTCACTTCCGTATAGTGTTCCATCAGATAATTATGCCAGAATTGGTTGATGATTGTGCCGTTGATAAACTTTTAATCTTTCTGTCAGAATGTTTATTGATGATCTACTAAGAACATGTGTCATGAGGTACAAAAGTTATTGCCGAGGTACACATCTGAGCACTGAATTCTTCTGTTGTAAACAATGCGTAAGTGAGGCTTCTGTGGGGGCTGCCAGAGAGATACTCAAGCTGTCTGCAATTATGGCATTAACTACTCGGTCCGTGTACATTCCACAGGCTAAGGAAACATTTCTCAACAAGACTTTCCTTATTCCTGGCAGCCACCTTAAGTTTAGGGGTCCCTCAAGACAACTGTGCTTCTAAAAAATGACATACACATTTGTGGATTCTCATGACTCACATGGGCTTAATAAGTTGATAGAATGACTTATAGACTTTGATCAAACGTTGCACTTTTGGTTTCATTATAAAGAAGAGGTTCCCAAAGCCCAGGATGTGAATTAGTATCATGATCCATGGCCTGTTAGAAACCAGACCCCACAGCAAGAAGTAAGCCGTGGGTCAGCATGGGACACTCCACCTGTGCTTATAGCCACTCCTCATGGCTCCCATTAGTGTGTGAGGTCTTCCTGCTCTCAGACCATCTGCGTTAGATTCCCATGATGGCACGGAGCTGACTAGGAACGGCACATATGAGGGATTTAAGTTGCATGCCTCTTATGTAATTCCTGATGATCTGAGGTAGAGCTCAGGCAATGACAGAGCACCATCACTCCCCCACCCAACCTATGAAAAAAATTGCTTTCCACGAAACAGATCCTTGGGGCCAAAAAGACTCAGGGTCATTACAGAGATGCAAACACTGAGCCAGCCAACAAAGAGACCCATACAGGGGACTAGGAGGATCTTAACTGGAGACCTTCCACATCCTCTTCCCATGGAAGTAGGATGCACCTTCACAACCACGAAATTCACACAAGTCTTGCTGTTCGGACTTCTTATTGGGTTTGGCTATGCAGGCAGGACTGATTAAGTCATTGGACACTTGAATGAACTCATTCTCCACCTCTCTTATACTCCGTAGAGGTTGGGCTGACGTTATGTGGCTCAAAGACCTGATTTTGTAATCGCATGGTTGGTCTTCCTGGGGACTGAGCCTCATCCTGAGTCATCTCATTAGTATAAATATATATGTGTCCAGTGAGTTCCCCATAAACACGATACTCCTATTCATTGGGAAATTTCAAGACGTTAGAGGTGACCTCCCAGAAACTGAAGACGGAGGTGAGCTGAGAATTTATTATTATACAACAGTTGTGCACCTGTGTATTCCTAATTGCATACTTTTCAACAACCACAAGCATTGCACAAAGGATCTTTCCTTTTTTTTTCTTAACAATATACCAAAAGAAAGTTTTCACTTCAGTTTGCACACTTGCCGGTTAAATGACGACACAAAAACTCTCCTTAAATGTTTGCACCATAATTTACTTAACTAATTTTGTTGTTGTCAGATATTTGGGCTTTCTTGATTTTTAAATGGCACAGCAGTGATCATCTGGAGTTGCGTAGCTCTTTCTAAGACACACAACATTTTATAACTGAAAAGAATCTCACTTATCACATGTTATCATCTCGCTTGTAGCAGAAAAAGGGAAAAGAAGGTGCTTACCACCTCCCAGTTCTAGGCGCTTGGCAGTATCCGGCACTAAATATAACCCTTCCTCTTTGCCTTAAAATAGCAAGAGATCAAGGTTGTTAAAGTATATTATAGAGTCTTCCCCATTTCACTTGCTAGTTATTTTATTTTAGCCTTTTAAAGCCTTATTTCCTCACTTTTAAAATGGGGTGATAATGACCACTGCTGGGGGTGGGTGACAAACTGCATCCAGGGCATATGAATTCAGGGCTGCCCTGGTGCACAGAAAAGCACACACCAACGCAGCTACTGCGTTTACCACTATTTCACAGCAATGACAGTGTCATCAGGCCTTCTTGGCAGTAGGAAATGCAAAAGGAACAGAGAGACAGCTCAAAGGGTCTACATTATCCATAGGCTTCTAAGAGGCTGTGAATGAATTCAATGATACTAAAGCACAAATTCTTTTAGAAAAAAATCATAGCTACCTCAAAGCAGGTATGTGCACAGAGGAGATACTACCTATGAGGATCTGTAGATCATACTTCATTAGGTCTGTACTGTACCCAGAGGAGTCAAATACTGTTTTTTATTTCCTTTTAAATATGAGAGATTTTTAGGCGTGGATATATAGTTAATTGGACTGGGATTTTCTCAGCTAGGCCCTTCTAGAGTGGTTGTTTAAATCTGTGAATTCTAACTCACCTACCTGTAATCATGACCACTGTGCTAATGTTTTGTTAGCAAAATATAAAAGGAAATAAGCTTAAACAAAAATAGGTGGAGAAAAAAAGTCTTTAATACCTAAATAAGTCAAAGACTATATACTTCAGATAAACAGAGAAGCTTTAGAAAACACTACATAAAACATAAACATCAATGCCCCATGTTGAGGTCTTCCTCAAAGTCATTTTTTTAAAAACTTCCCCCTTTTTATTAGTAAGCATATGCAATACACGATGACTACATTAAACCTGAGAGTTGTGAGTACATGCATATCACAACAACTTTACGGCCCTTCCCCATCTCCTTCCTCTCCCTCCCACATCCTTCCATATCTCCCTCCTGGCTCCCAACATCTCATTTAGTTGGCTCTACCACTTCTTGATACTCTAGATTCTCATATTAGTGTTCAGAGTCTGATTCATTTCACTGAGCATAATGATCTCAAGGTGCATCCATTTACCCACAAATGGCTCATATAGCACTCCTGAGTGTGTACATACCACATTTTTTGTCTCCATTGGTATGTTGATGGATATTTAGGTATCTTGCTTGATTAGGCTATGATTAGTTGTGCTGCTATAAACATAAGTATGCTGTTATATGGTACTTTTAACTCTTTTGGAAAAAAATACCTAGTAGAGGTATCACTAGTCAAGGAAAATATCTATTTTCTTTCTTTTCTTTTTTTTTTTCTGAGAAAACTCCATATTGCCTTCCATAGTGGTTGTATCAGTTTACAGGTCCATCAGCCACATAAAATGGCTCTTTTTACCTTGCGTCCTCACCATCACTTATTGCTTTTTGAGTTCTTAATATCAGCCATCCTCACTGTGGAGTAAGATGGTATGTCAGTGTTGTTTTGTCTTGTGTTTGCCCAGTGGATAATGACGTCGAACATTTTCATGTATTTGCTGGCCAAATGTACTTCTTTTGAGCACTGTCTATTCATTTTAATGGCTCATTTTTAATTGGGTTTTCTATTTTGAAGGGTCTATTTTATAGAGAATAATACCTAAATGGCCAGAAAATATATAAGATGTGCTGGTTATTGTGAAAATCAAATTTAAAGTAATATGAATATAATTTTACCCAGACGCTCGAGAAAAATAAATTTGGCATGAAGTGTTAAAAAGGACTTAGGTTAAGAAGATGGAATACTATGCAGCAACAGATATGAAGCCTTTGAACAAAAATGGGGTCACCTTGAGTCAATAATTCTCGGTGAAATGGAACAAACACAAAAAACCGATTATAGACAGGTGTCCCTCTTATGAAATTCACAAAAATAATAGCACAGAAGGCCCCCACGTAAGTGACACAATAAGAAGAGGGGGGATGGTCAGCTAGGAAATGAGTGAACCTCTGAAAAAGTGGGAGCATAGATGGCCATTGATTTCCCAAACCTTAGGCCTCTAATGTATTATAGAATTTGGAATATATATGTAAATTAAAAAATAACTGAATAAAATAGCAGGATATTAATCACTTAGAAAAAAAGAAGCAGATGGACCAAGAAGGGGAAAGGATTATAATGTTGATGTGACATCTATGTGCACAAAACACTCAAGCTCTATGTAACCATTGTGTATTTCATATATATACTAATAAAATGAGGGGAAAAAACTTTGGAAAAGGAGCAGAAATGTTGGTAAACAGTAAAATAATCACGTGCACACAACAAAAAAGTAGGAAATTGAAAATGTGCCATTTTACCATTTTTAAGGAAATAATGTATCCACAGGCAGCAACCATCAAGATGATGACCAATAAGAGATCAGAGAGTAGAGGTGTCCTAGAGAGGTCGAATCATCTGTAAGAAACAGTAACACTGAAAAAAGCTCCAACCCTGAGCAAGACCAAGTGTCTACGTGTAATTATCAGTTTTCTGGAGATATAGAGGAAAAAAGGAGAAGCTAAAAATCTCTACATCCAGAAGATCAGAGTATTCTAAACTAGGTGAAACTGCAGCCACTATGGCACAATCTTTCATATAAACATAGATAGAAATAAGTGGGGAAAGATATATAACTTTAAAGAGTCTGAAGAGATATTCTAACCAATTCCAAATAATAGGTTTAGGTGGGGCCTGAGTCTAACACACTGTGCAATATTATTAGGTATGGAAGAGTAACTGCATTTTTTATAATCAGAAATTCTATTTTAATTTTTAGTTGTGACAACTGGAGTAGTAATAAGTTTTAAAAGGTCATAATCATTTAGTAACAAGTAGTGAAATACATACTGAGGAAATGATATTACAACTGACATTTGCTTCAAATATCTGAGGGAATTTAGGAGGTAAACGACTGAGGATACAGATAAAACAAGATTAGCACTGACTTTGACAACTTCAGCGACTCAATGATGGATGTGTGTATCCATTATTCTATTACACTTTGTACTTTTTTCTACAGAACATTTTCTTAAGTAAAAGTTAAGATGCGCAGTGCTGTATTTATTTACCAACTAAAGAAGAGAAGTTTTTGTTCAGAAAAACAATGCTTGAACTCGAATGAGCAAGGCATCGGGATACTCTTCAAGCACTCAGGGTATGTCTAAATGTAAGAAACATTTCATCGTCAGTAGCCTTCTGTCAAGGCTATGTTCTCTAATAAAGATAAAACAAAGCAAGTACAAAATAAAGGTTGAGTGAGCTTGAGAGCATCTTAAAATATTATTTCTCTTACAACCATTTATGTGCTCATGCAGATCATGTTTAAATAATATATGGTGTCCTTGGCATGGAATGCCCACAGATACTTGCACTCTAATATTTTAATGGGCATCAAAGTGATTTGTCATCTTAAATATTGACATGAATGTAGAAATCATCAATGCATGAAATATCCAGTGGGCAGGGACAACATTTCTTCCATGTTTAGATCGGCTGGAGTTATCATTCCTCCCTCTGGAGCAGCCTATGTATATTTAAGATGTACTGATGCTCCTTGGTTAAATTAGAAAAGTTACTTGAACAAAAGTCTAAACAAACAGAAAATAAAAGTTTATTTCATTTCCTTAATGGGCACTTTTAATCTGTGGTATACTGTTTAATCTAGTTAAAAAGATAATGTTTTTGTTTTAGAGACTGAAAATTGCCTGATTGTCCTAGGATTGCTTATAGAGAAGGTTCTACTGTTATACTTTGGAAACCTTGTGTATCATTCTGCTTTTCCATTACTGGGACATTATTCCCAAAGTCACGATGGAAAGGAAGAATGGTCAAAACTGGCTCACAGTTTTGTGGAAATGGGTCGATGGCAGGCTGGCTCCCAGGCAGGAATGGCATGGTGGGTTAGTATGGAAGAGAAAAGCTTCTCACCCCACTGGCAGCCAGGAAGAAAAAAACGACACCAGGGTCCAGACAGGGATGTAACTCTCCAAAGGTACTCTCCCTGTGACCTAGCTCTTCCAACGCAGCTGTACCACATATCAGAGCATGTAACTTGAAGCCATCAACGGATGAATCCACCAGTGATCACAGCACCCTCATGATATAAACACTTACCAAAGTGTCACCTAGGAATGTAGGAGAGACTTTTAGGAGACATTCAAGATCAAACCATAATTCATGATCTTATTTTTGACTCAAATGTTTTGATGTGACTCTTGTTCCTTGTGGACTTACATGGCAAAATCTCTTTCAAAGTTATGTTTAACCACAATGACATATTATGCCAAGCTATGTCAGGCTTCTCCATAACCCTCAAAACTGACCTCTGAGGCAGGCCTAAGGTACGTTAGAACAAGAGCTCCTGAAATGGGATCTCACCTCCATGGATTACCCCAGTGAACACAGTATTAATGGTTGTGCAAGAGAACAGATTCTAGAGATATACTTTACTCCCAAATGAATTACAAGTTCACAAATGTCTGTGGTTCAGAGGGAGGCCATTCAAATGTGGGCCAGGTATTATAACCTAATAATATACTCTGAGGTGAAAATAAAGGTAATGTCAGTGGGCCTGGGTACAAAAATTACAGACAACATACTTCAAGAATCTTCTCTTACTCTACAATACTTTCATTCTACTCTACCTTTGTTCAATTTCTTTCACAAAATCACAACACTATTACACTGAAGTGCCTATGTATCTATTTGTTTATTTAGATCCTGGCTTGAAAGAAAATCAGACTGTGAAAATATTCTGTTAATTGGCATTCAATTAGTATCCGTACAGTTATTTTAAAAATAATCATGTGTCAACCGTGCGCCACAACAAAGAATTGCAAATTTGGCGGCTTAATATAACAGGTATTTATTATCTCACAGTTCTAAAAGTTTGAACTTTCAAATCAAGGCATTGCCAATGGTACGTTTCCTTTGGTTTTTGTGGTATTGGTGATTGAGCCCTGGACGCATATTGAGATACATCCCCAACCCATTATTTGATTTTTTTGAGACGATGTTTAATAAGTTACTAAGTTGCCCAATCTGGGCTCAAACTCAGTATCCTCTGATCTCATCTTCCAAGAGTGTTAGGATTATAAGACTTGGAACCAGGATATCTTCTTCTGATTAATATACTTTCATTGATGTTTTGAGTAAATCAATGTCTTCTTCCATAATACATATAAATTTGGGCAAAAGATCCTATAATACAAATAATATTATTATCATTTTACAGGAATGGAAACTGAAGAATATCCAAGATAAATTACTTTCTATGGTTACCTATAGATGACCAATCCAGGTTTATTAAAACCGGCTGTCCTTCACACATAACGGTTGTCCTTCACTTGCTTTATAATGACTCTCAAAACTGTAGAATGGGCAACTGAACTTTGGAACTCAGTGTAACCTGTGCATCCATTTGGGGGTTTCTTGGAGTTAACTAACCACTGTCCAGAAAAACATGCACATTACTAAAACAAAAACTAAACCGGAACAACTTGAAGTAAACAGGGCTGTGACAAAGTATCTCTAACAACGTACTTTCTTCCATGAGGCTGTAGACTATTTGAAGTTCCACACTGTTTGCTAAAGTACTGCTTAATTTCACTTCTTGTACACCTTTACTCTGCCTATTTTTCACTCACTGTTTTTTTTTAAGGAACTATGTTAAAGTAAATCAGGTGAAACTGAACTGAGTTAAAGCTTGAATCTGCTACAGTGAAGCCACATAGTCAGCAAAAGATGTTCTGACTCGTGGGAATCAAAGAAGGAAGAGCTCAGACTACCTAGAATTTCAAGAAATTCTGAAGGTCAGGGCATCTGGCCCCTAAGTAACAGTACCCTAGGTCCAAAGCATGTCTCTTCGCCAGAAAGGTGCAATCACCTTTTGGTACTATCTTTACTTTTGGTATCTACCATATGAAAATATACAATCATTCAATACTCCAAATACATTGATATCAGACTACAGAGCCTTACTGCATAAATTTGGGTGTATAACCTGTATAAACTAAAACATAAACTCTAATCATGTAAGTCATTCTTCACATGACCCAACAGGGCTTGTGGATCCCATGTGGTTTCTCAAGAGGAAGCCCCTCCGGAACCACTGATTTAAGAGGATATTTTGTTAGTCTGAACACCACCTAATATACATCGCATTTCTCACATACTTCAAGTACCCAAGTCTGTCTGTCCATAGGGATTCTTGGAATATATTACAATATAATTCATTTTCTATTTTATCAAGTAATACACTTGTGGTAATAAATCAAATAATATAAAATGGCATCAGATGAAAGGCAAAACTCTACAGTCTAAGTTCCAGTCCCAGAGGCTTTTGTGATGATTTTTTTTCTACTTACTGATGTCAATGCTCTAGACAACATCCTAGTATATTTAAGTTTTTAGACAAACTTAAATTCTCTAAGAGGAGAAATTAGTATGTGCATATACTATCAATGTTCCCTAATTCTACTATATGAATTTTCAAAGTTTTATTAATTTATTTTATAATTAGACATCATACATTTTCATTTCTATGTCTGACTGTAGATCAGAATCAAGTCATCAAATTCCCTGCTTAAATTGTGTACTTTGTTTTCTTCCTCAATTTCTAATTATAAAAATTCCGTGAACTATATTTACAAAATTTTCTAACAGAAATACTCGGTGTTGTTACTGTATCCCATCCTTCTAGATGTTGTTTCTAAAATAAGAAAACTAATACATACAATTACCACTTGTTTTGACCTCTCAATATTGGTGCCTGCTGGCTAGACACCATGATAGAATTTCAATGCTAAGAAGTTTTTTTTTTTCAATAGCATAGATTTAACTACATTGTCAGCCCTACTTACATTATTTTCTTTTAAATTTTGGGACAAGGTCTCACAAAGTCACTGGCTGGGGCTCAAGCTTGGGATCCTCCTGTCTCAGCATACCAGAGTGCTCAGATGACAGCTTAGAGCAAAGTAATTTATAATTTTTCTTTATCCAAAATTACTTTAAATTCTCATTTTGCTCTTTTCCATCAGTCTTGAAGCCTCCATTTTTTCTGTTCTTCCTGTCTCCTGCTTTCTTCAGTATTTGCCTGTCATCCACCTGTAGACCCCACTTCCAGAGATTTCCCTGCATTCTGAACTCCCATCCTTCCCTACTTTGCCTCTCCACACAATCCCATCCTCACCAGAATTGTTTAAAGTTTTCATCTATTGGTGATATAAAGTACCTCTATTTTTTAGCAGCAATGTCTCCTTTTATAATTTCTTTAAATCTACTTCAAGCGAATCTTTGGAGAAATGGAAATATATCTGTATGATTTTTGTGCCATTTTGAAGTGAAACTAGAGTTACTTCTAAAAGTATTCTAAAAGACAAAAGAGAAAAGTAATCTTGGCTCCTAAAAATGTACATTTGTCCAAAAATACTTTCATATCTGGCCTCCATAAATTAAAGTTTGTAAGTAAATGATTATTATTGCTCATAGTTGACCCAAAAATCCATTAAAATAATTGACCTTTTAAATACTATCTTAACATCAAGGACATAATTTAAGATCATAACACTTCCTCTGAAATCTTCTGGGAGCTAAGAGAGCTGCTTTTCCTCTTCTTGGAATATGCTATATTCCTTCTATCATGAAAATAAGACATGGCAACAAAAACTGCATTTTCATCCTTCCTCTGTTGCTGAACTGACTTTGTATTTTAAATCAACTTTCTCAACTAGTTCTCCAGATCTTTCTGGATAACGGCTTTATTTCTTAAATGATTTTTTGTTCGCAAAAAAAAAGCAAACATAAAACAGGCAATCACAATGAAGAAAATGTACTAGTATTCAAGGCGTCTGCTAATTACCCAACTGCCTAATCCAGCTGGCTGCTACTTCTGGGGTGCTAAGGGTAACCATTAAGCAGAACACATCATGGATCAAGTGTCAGGCTGCTAAGTTCAATTTCAAACAATTCCAAAACATTCACCAGGAACAGACTATCCACGGTATGACACAGCTTGGTCAAGTTCCAAAAACCAGTGGTACTTTACCACATAAATCTAAGCAGGAATAAACCCAGACCAACACAATATTTAAAAATATGGTGAAGGGGATACATCTGGGTGGAAACTGGACAGTTTGAACTTGGTTCAAAAATATAATTTGTTCTTCAATACAAATTTGAAGGTGGGCAGGTGTGTGTTGACTCCCAGAATGATCCGGGACGAATGTTCTGACCTTGGGAAAGAGTGCTGCGAGGATTAGATGAGAGAATGTATGCAAAATCCTAGAAGTGAGAGCCAGGCACATCTAGAATTCGTAACAGGTTTGGGATTTCAGAGACCATCCTCCTACTCACACTGAGAGCCATGTAAGTGGGAGGAGTAAGAGGACTTTCGTGTTGTATCTGCAATGCACAAGATCACGATGAAATATTGAATCACTGAAAACATTTTGCGTTGAATGTTGATATGATAATTGCAAACTACGAAATGAAGTCAAAGAAGGAAGCATTTTGGGAAGGTTTTAGGGAACAGGCTGAACACGTTGAACTTGAGCTTGGCTTGGCAAAGTCGTTTCATGCAGCTCATGGTTACAAGCGTATTAGACTCAATCAGTGTTGAAAAGGGAATAGGTTGTAGTTAACCCAGCCTATAATTAGAGCATTTGGGAGACTGAGGCAGAAAGTGTGAGCTGGTGTCCCACCTGGGAAGCTTAGTAAGAGCCTATCTCAAAACAGACAATGAAAGAGAACTGTGATATAGCTCAATGTTCTTCTCATTTGAGTAACTGAATGTGTGAGGACCACATTGGAGCACTACATGGATAGAGAAGAATGGTAAATTTCAGCAAGATATGTGTTTGAGAATGTGAATGATTTCATATTTCAATTTTGTTTCCTAATGGCAGGTTTATGTAATAGATACGTGAGAAAGCAGAAGTGAGGTTCAGTTGGCTAAAAGTGTGTTCTGTGCTGACATTATACCTTCCGTTATCTGTGGTGTCACTGAAGTCATAGTACTGCAGGATGTGTAATAGAACTTTGAGTAAAGTTAGATAAGAGAGGGTTATAAAGATCCTTCAGGGAGTGGAACTGTCTCTGGGGATGGCAGACAGAAAAAAAGTGCAATAAGGGAGCAGGATAGGTGACAATGGAAGAGAAGCTGGTGAACGAAATGAGTCTCTAACAAACAGGGCGCTTGGAAAGAAAGGTGATCGCAAATACTAACACCTACGCCATCTTGTAAAGCTTTCTGAAAGTGGGTTTTACTCTTTCTGGATGTCCTATGTTAACATGTATGTTAACATGGCATGCCTACATTCTACTCAGTAGACACTGTAATTGAGCCCAGGGACACAAAGTCCAGATAAAGCCCCTGGTCTCAGAAAGTGTGCAGTCTAACATTGGAGTCAGATGCTGACAATCACTATACAACAGATAATTGTAATAATTGATGGAAAAGAGGTTTATAGTAAGAAACACAAGGACAGAATTCATTTTCAAAGAGATAGGCCAGATAAGGTTTTATGAATGAAGAAATGTTGCAAGTTAGGAGCAAAGTATTTTTTCCTTTAAGCCTTCCCAGTAGTTTTAATTAGGTTCTTCTGTTAAGATTTTCATTTCATAGCTGAATGGAAAATTTCTGATGAATTACAATTACAAGCTTCTTTCAAAATATTACCTTTACTTAAACATTTGTGATATTTTATGATCTAATTTCAAGACTATATAATGGCAATGTTTGAAGATAAGGGCCTCCTGATTTAACTAAAGAATCTATGAATAATTTAACTGTGTCTACAAGAACAATAAGCATTTATCAAACAATGTTCAATTTTATAGAGATCATTTGCAGGACATATTTAAAGATATTTAGAGGAAAGAACTGAATAAATGAAAGATAAGTCATATTTATGGATAGATTAAAAATGACAAAACGACAAAGCCTCTTTGTTCTCCCCAAATTAAGCTAAGAATCAACACAATGTGAATCAAGTAGCAATAAGGTTTCTTATGAGACCTGGTAAGATAATTCTAAAATTTACATGGAAGAGAAAGTTGTCAAGAACAAAGAATAAAAACATGGACAGATCATACTCCATCAGATATCAAGCTATATTATAAAGATACAAACTGAGACGGTGACTCTCAGAAGGAAGAAACATAGTATGCCAATGAAAAAGACCTGAAGTCCATACGCAGATCCATCTTCAAAATGTAATATGCTCATGAATGCTTCAGTGCACATCTCTGAACACTGATGCCATGGTAGGCATTTTTCTGGGAGATGAAGTTCCAGGTAAACAGAACTTCTTTCTCATTGTGTCTATATTGTAAAGGAGGCAACACACAACAAGTCTATATGGATTCAAGTCTACGTGAAGAACAATGGAGAAATATAAAGGGGAGAAGAAGGATTGAAAAGGTTTAGGGAAGATTTAGGTTTGCAACATAAATGGCCATGTGGCACCTCACTGAGAAAATTATTGGAGAAAAACACTGAAGAAGGTAAGGAAGGATACATGTAGCAAGCTCAGGGGAGAATAAGAGAAAGAGAGAAGAGAAAGAGAGAGAGAGTGGGAGAGAGAGAGAGATGGAGAGAGAGAGAGAGAGAGAGAGAGAGAGAGAGAGAGAGAGAGAGAACCAAGAGTGTGTGGTCAGAGTACCTCTGACGCAGTCACACATCTGTTATTCACTGGAGACAGAACCAACTAACGAATGAGTGAGGTCAACTCTGTACAATGAAAATGTCTTTATACCTTATGACCTATGCAAAATTAATTCTCAGTAAATTATTTATTTAAATGTGAAAGACAAAAGACAAGGAAATCATATTTTAATGGCATTAAACAGGAAAGTATGCTATATTAAGACCAAAAGAGGGCTCAAATAACTGCATTTAAAAATAATTTGTTCATCACGTTACTACAAAGAGAAGTGAAAGACAAATCCCAAAATTGAAAAAGAATTACTACTCATCATATATAACAAACTCTAGAAATTTAGCATAAAAATTTCATAATCAAATAGAAAGTAATTGTTTCATGGAAAAGGAAAGACATTGTGTCTGTTGAAGGGATTATGTCAACTTGAGGGAATCAGGGACCACACCTCCGTTAGGATTAGGATTTGTCAACCTCCCTAGATTGCGGATCAAGTACTTGTCGGGATTAGAGTCTGAGTCATTCATTTGTGGGCCGGCCAATGAGAGAAGAGCACCCACCCAGATGTGGGAGGGCCAACTGGGACTCCAACGGTATAAAAGGAAGGAAGAGGGAAGATTGTTACACCTTCTTCCTCTGGGAAAGCTTTTGCCTTTGCAATTGGCTACTGATGTCAACTTGCTACTCGCCGCAGATTGTCAGCACAGATTCACTCCAGTCTTGACTTGTGCCTGTCTGCCTGTTGCTGCTTTTCAGTCACTGATCTTCAGGCTTCAGTCTTCACCTGATACCTACAGCAGACTCTCACCTCACCAGCTGTCCTGCAGCCCCAGATGGGAGATCTACTTCACGGCTGAGCAGCCATCTTGGACAATCTTTATCCTTGGATTGGTAAGCCTTCCTAATCGACCTTTTTGTGATAAAAATCTGTAAATTCTGCCTTTTGAAAGAACCCAAACTAATACAAACATCATACCAATTATCATTTGAACAACTGAATGACCTTGTTAGTAATCAGAAAAATTGTTTTAAAAAACAAAATTTCTTCAGGGTTCTGTTTTTCACCTAATAAATTGACATGAAATTTTAAGAAATGAATAACTTGATCAACTCTATTACATAGGAGCTCATACATCCAGGGAGAGTCAGAGTTTTGATAACTTCTATTGAAGGAAAGCTTCCTCTACAAAAAAATATGTAGCAGCAATTTTGGTCCTCAGTAACAGACTAGAAAACTTATGAACAAATGTAACTGTAAGGTAAATGTAAGAACCCTAAGAGTAGCAATGTCTGTAAAAGCAAAAACATGAAAACAGATATCCAACTGATATTGAACAAACCCACCTATGCCTTCTGGTCTATTCGTACAATAGACTCGCTAGGCAGCATGATTGGGGGAAAAAAAAAGGAAGCATAGATAAATGCATCCACCTGGATGAATCTCAGGCACATAATACTGAGTTAAAGTATTAGCAACAGAAATTCACTCTGTAAATGCACATAGTACGGTATTTTTATGATGTCAATAACCAAATAAGCACTAAACCTTTGTGTGGTACATATTTTTTAAAAACAAACAAACAAAAAACCACAAGGAGAATGAATAAAGTTCTTTGGATATCAATTACCGCTGATAGGCAAGGGGATGTAACCAGCAGAGAATAAAAGTTAATTTATTTTTTGTGGTGCTACAGTTCAAGCCCAGAGCTATCATACTGATCTATGTCCCTAGCCCATTTTTTATCTTTTATTTTGACACAGGGTATGGCTAAATTATCCAGCTTGAATTTATGATCCCCCTGCCTCAGCCTCCCGAAGGGCTAAGTAAGACACAGTCAAGGAAAAGCACCTTAATGGTTAAACAGCATGCCCCGTTTCTTGGACTGGACAGGAAGCACATGGTGTTCACGTTACATAATGGCTTACTATTCACATATATAGAATGTACATTTGTAGACACCAAATATTTTTTTTAAAAGCCAAAAGAGACTTTGGACAATATATTTATAATAAACCTGAGAAACTTCACTATGAAAAACTTGCATTGTTTTTATCTTTGTACTTTTATGAGGTTTTTTTTCATTTTAAAATTTTCACTTATTTTATTTTACGTTATTTATTTATTTATTAATTTAGAGATAGGGTCTCACTCTAACCCAGGCTGGTCCTGAACTCACTATGGAGCCCAGGCTGGCTTTGGACTCACGGCAATCCTCCTGCCTCAGCCTCCCAAGTACTGGGAATAAAGGCATGCGCCACCACACCCAGTTTATGTGGTGCTCAGAAATTGAACTAATGCTGAACTAAATTGGAGTAATGCTATTTCCCAAGGATTTCCCTGCCTCTACGTCACTTCCTAGCTCCACAAAACCTTCTTTGATTTCTACTCCATTTTTGTTTTTCCCTGTTGTTCACTCTCATTCAAAATCACCTGTTAGTTGTAATTCTTTCTTCAGTATGTAGTCCCTAATCCGGATCTCTCAGGTCGACCACTGTGGTGTCTACACCGTGGCACTTTACTCCCATCCTGTTTGTTCTTAGAGGCTCAACACGCATCAACCAAACGTCAGACTTCTAGGTATTTTTCTTGCATTTTTTATCTTTACTAGCTGCTGCTTTAGCCTGATATTCCTTCAAGTGTCAGCTCCCAACTTTTATTAATGGAGACACAATAGAGAAATTAATTTATTTCTTTAAGCCTGGTTATTTATAAATGAGATAACAACATGTCACATAGGTATGTTAAAGAGATTAAGTGAGATTGTATTTGCAAATGATTTAATTGCTATAGTTCCTGGCACAAGAGAAAATCTCTTAATTATAATTCAGGATTATGAGTAGTTTTCCTGATTTAGTTTAGCCAAATGAGACCCCCATGTAAATTTTCTGCTTGGTTTCTGTGCATTTACTGATTCTCTGTAAACTTTATAGGATTCTGTTTCTTAGATGATCCTTTAAATGATCCCATTGTCTAATAAACATCTGTGTTTTAATATGCCAATTTGCATGTTACACATCTGTGTTCTAATATGACAATTTACTTATTATGATTTAGTGTTCCCATACGACTATACACCTTTTAAAATTATAAACAAATGCCAAGAGAAAAAAATCAGTGATTTCCACGGATGGCATTATGTTGATATGTCTTGTATTATTTTCTTCTAATTGTGGTCTCTGCAATAGGTTTGAGATTTTCCTTCATAGTAATCTTGTCTCCACGGCAGAAAGAATGATTGCATTATGTGTAATTTTCTGCATTTTGAAAAAGGAAACAAACAAAAAAACTATGTGCAGTAAAGCTTTGGTTTTCTCCCGTCCTGTTCTCATATCAAATCTTTTAGACGTGAAAGAAATGGCAACTTCTATTTTAAGGTTTCGAATCCCAGCAACAGGTACCTTTCAAGAATAAAATCTATTCCATTTTCTTCTAAGTAGAAAGCTGTTAGAATCTGTCAATCAAAGCACAAAACTTCCACAAGGGAAAAGCATTCTAGAACATAAAGACTCTTGCTGATCTAAATCAAATGGAAAGTTGGATCTCTCAGGCAGGACATTTTCTAAACGTGTTCTGTTCCCTGCCCTGGCTAATGGCAACTGCAGCTGGGGGAGAGGCTGCACAGCTCCTGGCACACTGCAAAGTGATTCGATGACTGCAGACCCCTCACGGCCTTGCGAGGTCCCCACACATCTGCAGCCAGCAGAGAAGAAAAGCCACAAGTCACCAGCCCCTTGCTATCGGCTTCAGCGAGGCAGGCTTTGGCTGCTCTCCCTTTGTCTGGTTACTGCCAACCAGTCCTGCTGAGATCTTTCCATCAATTCAGTCTGGCTTTACAGTGGTGACTCTGGCTATCTGTCTTATGGAAAGAATTAGTGGATTGGCTGTGGAATGTAGAGACCAAGGGTTGGTGGTGTTCCATCCTATCCTGCTTCTCTCAGTTCCAGTGCAAGCTTCCCTTGCAATGCTTTGAACTCTCATTCTAATGCCTTATTTCTCAGGCTAGCTCGTTTTTCTTTTCTTTTCTTTTCTTTTCTTTTCTTTTCTTTTCTTTTCTTTTCTTTTCTTTCTTTTCCTTTCCTTCCTTCCTTCTTTCTCTCATCACCCTTGGACCAAAACCATTCTTAGTGAACAAATTTCCCTAACTGATTTCTTTTTCTCTATGAATTTAAATAAAAGTTAAAAGGAAGTGAAGGGGTATATAAGGGAAGCAAAACCTGTTCGATTTTTGTATTAGTATTTGCTTTCAGTATTTCTTTTTTAGGACAACTCCACCCTACTGCAAACATATCTTTGTACATAGATACATGTACACATGTGCACACGATGGATTTTAGAACCTTGAAAAGATCATACATAGATTTGTCTGTAGATCCTTTGCTATATGTTATAAGTACTGCTCAAGATTATAGTGGACAACAGTAAAGAATACATGATCTGAAACCCTTAGCAAGGTAATGAAATCAGTGGCGACGTGAAGAAAAAGCCAAAATATAACCTAATCGCAAGGAAGAAAAGAAAAAGAGCAAAAGAAAAGTTCTTACATCGAGAAAAATGCCAGGGTATGGGACAGAGCCAAAAGGCTTTTTGATAGACTCCTCTTCTCTGATCAGTTCTCTGCCACCATTACCACCCTGTGCCTCCCACTGCGTGGCTTTCAGAAGCAAGGTTGAACATAAAGGGAAGGGCTGTGATACAGGTAAAGCAGTGTAACCACAAAAAAAGAAAGAAAGAAAGAAAGAAAGAAAGAAAGAAAGAAAGAAAGAAAGAAATTCCTGCAGCCAGACAGATTTCACAGGAGTTGTTGACCCAGGAGAAAGTGAGGACTGGAAGCCAAGAAGGAACTCTAGCAGGTTGGGCTTCTGCATGATGGGGCAGTTTTGTTCAGGCAATTGTCAAAGGGGACTGTGGTCAAAATCATAGATATTCATATGTAATACTTAATATGTGAACTATTAAGATGAGCTGCAGTTGTTTGCAGTGTACGCTGGTCCCCTAGAGTTCCTGTGATTGCAACAGCTTTATGAAAGTATGCAATTATA
Organism: Ctenodactylus gundi; assembly: GCA_004027205.1. Lineage (NCBI taxonomy): Eukaryota > Metazoa > Chordata > Mammalia > Rodentia > Ctenodactylidae > Ctenodactylus > Ctenodactylus gundi. The sequence goes on along the minus strand of PVKB01001440.1, from coordinate 32,047 downwards.
AATAGAAACAGAGGCAGCTAGCAGACGAAGTCTCTGTAATTTTACTTTTAGACAATTCTAGCTTAGGTCTGTCTTCTAGAGGCCAACTCCAAGACACAGGCTGCATGGTACAAGTGATTTTTATGATGTATTCTTAGCAGAACAGAAGCAGGACAGGAAGAGAAAAACAACCACAACAAAACCACAACGAACAGTGTGATTGCAGGCCCAGTTTGTGCAGAATAGTTTCAGTTCGGACTCACAGGATGTCTGGAGTGTAGACTACCTTACTTTGTCCTAACATCAAGTATGGAAGCTGGGCTTGCATATTCCCACATCTTGCAATCACTATTAAGAATTTCCCAGGGACATCTTAACATACATCCTTAGTGGGGTTGGCGAAGTGGCAAAGAATTAATGGTAGAAGACGCTTGAACAAAAAGACACCAAACCCAACAAGGGCACACAGAGACAGTAAATGAGATTGAGAGGGTCCCAGTGAACAACTCACAATGTCTGCTACAGTCCCTTTATAAAGCCATCAGGTAGCAACTGAGAATTTTAAATTTGGTGATCAATCCTTCATGCATAAGAAATTGAGAGATATATAAGCCAGTCTTTGTAGAATACCCTTCACTTTGCTTATATCCAAAATTATTGTTAAAATTTTCAATCACTTTCATTCTCATTCCCTTATAATGTCATTCAAATCTTCTGGCCAAGACTCCAAAAAAGAAGAAAGGCTCGTGATATATGATACAAATGATTTTTCTAATTAGCTACTGAACATAAAGATAATTACGTACTCATTAAAAAGCAATATAGACGTATACATACCTGTGCATCACAGAATCAATAAATGTATGAAATTAAGCTCATTTGCTATTACAGATAAAACCAATAGTTCATTAACTCTTTTAAATTTTTATAAGTACTAAATAACTGAAAATAGTTTTAAAATTTCTTTGCCATGGCTTAAAACAATACATCTCAATTCAAGGAATAGGAAAGGTATGTGGAAGCATCTTTATCAGTATTCACATATACAATGGAGCTACTGAGTTATGTAGCCCCTTAGTCAGACCCCACTTAGTATTTCTCCCAGGGACAAACATAGCACACATCCGTAAGTGTGGGTTCACTGTCATTCCAGATTCTCTACATGGTACCTGTGGTCCGTCACTGCAGGCCTGCTCAGGCTAAAGATGTTCACGTTTATTCTTCTCCTATAAAACGGGACATCAGGGTGTCTATAGAATAAACACCCTGAATCCCAGACAATCCACCCCCAGTTTCTATTCTCTTCAGCTTCACTTCTGTCCCATACACTATTCAATATATTCTAGTCAAGGGCAGCGCATTGCTTTCTTGGGAGAAATTCACTGTTCTCAACTGAATGTCATTTCTTCAAAGTGACTTCTGAGCATCAGAGACAGTGATAAGGCTCTGTTAGTGTAGCAAATGAAATCCATCTTTGTACAGAAACTTCCCAGACCAAAAAAGACAAAGCAGATAAGCCTGAAAGGTTTCAAGTGACCTCTCCAAAATACCAGTATATGCAATGCATCCTTCATTCTGGAATGGGTTTGTACTAATGTTAAATTGAGACTCTTCTAGAAATATTAATTTACATGAACAGATATCAGTGCAATTTTACCCTGCAAAGGAATTTTTATTTGGCAGGGTATGAGAAGGGGCAATTTAATAGCGTTGTCTGAAACGTAATGAACATTCCGCTGCAAAAAGATCACAGGAATACTCTCTCCACAGCCTTCTAATTGAAAGGGCAAGATAATCCGTGGAGTGAACCCAGCAAAGTAGCTCAGATTTTTAAGTTTTAGAAGCTGAAAGGTCATTTGAATCGGAAACATTTGCTGTCAAACATCTCCTTTTACACCTAAAATACAATAAATAAAACTGCAAAGGAAGGATTAAAAAGTTACAAACCACAGAATTCAGTTTACAAGGCTGAAGAGTCTCACAAGAGTGAGAAATTACTACTCTCAGCGACCCTTGGTCTCATCTTTACATAAACAAAATTTTCACGTGTCAAATATTGCCGCTTAGTTTTTGGAGTACAACATAATCAGCGAGCTTCTGCAAGAAGAGTAGCTTTCGTCCAAGGTTTTGAAGATTTAGGTCATTGCTCACCCAGATCCACCTTTTCTCTTCTCTTTGTAGGTAAGGCACACTTTTAAGGCTTATAATGAAGAGGAAAGGTTTCAACCTCAGGATACACCTTGATTTTTCCCCTCTCTTCTGCACCTGAAAATAACCAATTTACCCTTAGGGCACGAGTCCGTGCTGATGTACTCTGAGGAGCTGGAAGCTTTAATTTCATAATAGTTATGCTAGTTTTCCAAATATTTTTTCTAGGTGGCACTCTGTGGCAGAAATCTTAATACTAGATCATGTTATAGCTAATAGTTGGTATATTTATAACTTGAAAAAATACTGAGCACTGACCGAAAAGAAGCATCTTATTTAAACGGAGTTGATTTACACATGAAGCCATGTTTTAGTTTTAGGTTTAATCGACTAGTTATAATTTATAACCTAATTAGTCAGAGGCTTCAATTTTTTTTCCTGATGGGAACACTCCAGGATTGCTTTTAAGTAGTGCTATCATACAACTCATGAATTCCTCCAATGTATACTGCATCAATTTTTATTAAATGAAGCAAAGTTTCTTTATCTGTATTCAACTTATTAGATTCAGAAATTATTATTATTAGAAATCTAAAACCAAAGAGACATATCTGAATAAGTCTTTTAAACGAAATGCACACAAAATAACAAATTATATGCCAGTAAGATGGCACTGGATACACCTGGAGTTAGAGAGGGGGTGTGAAGGGGAGGACACAGATTTCTGATTTCTGGTTCATGTAATGAAGAAAGGCTTCAGTAGGAACGGCTTTGAAGCACAGACCTGAGGCTGTGTAGGACCGTAGGCCATGACAGTGAGACACACATCAGACAAGCCTGTGTACATAAGTACACAATAACGGGTGGGAGGGAAAATCACAAGATGTTTTTGTCATGTATCTGAAGGATTGGATAGCTTTGCCCATTGCTTTTTTAAAAAAGATTAATTGGACAAAGACCTTGGGTGTGTTTTTAAGTGTGTCAAAAATGACCTCATCAACAGTCTTTCCAAGGCTGAAAACACCATTTATATGGAGAGATGGTGGAAAAAGGGGGAATGAGAGAGAAGATTCTGAAATGTTTGAGGTGTAACAATGACCCAGGTGACATTCAGTGAATGATAATCAGGCAAAGATGGACCAGAGTGACAGTTAAGATTACCAAAATGGGGAATTAAGTGGAATTGGCAAGATAACCTAGGAAAACTTACTACTAATTTCTAATAATTCCTAAGACATCTAATCAAGAGTCATAGAGGAAAACGTCTAGCAGGTATATGCAGATTTACTTCATCCTTTATAAACTTAGTGTCTGTAAGAATCTATTACAGATAGATTATAGGTAGATGGAATTACACATGTACAACTCATGTCCTGATTGTGTTATAAAAATTTGAATTTTCAAATAATGTTTCAAACAGACAAGTATAAACAATACTAGAAAACCATGTACACATAGTTTGTACCCTCATGGGAAGATAATCCAAAGTAATGATTTTATAAAACATAAAATCAGTTTGAAACTTTGTCATGAAGAATACAATTTAGGGAAAAGAGCTGGCAGGCACTACGTAACATATTCCCAACTGGAATATTTATATGAATGAACAATATTACTGGGCCAAATGCTATAACTTTATTTAATGACAGGGAAGAAATGTCATTACTCAAACCAAACAAAGTAGGATTTTTGCCCAACAGACTGGAGTTCAGAGTCTCAAGCAATATCCATCAATTTGAATTCAAAAGAAAAAAAATACTTCAATATCTCAACCATAAACTTTTATTTGAAGCTACTATTTTTATTTAGAGAACACATTAGATACTATGACTTTCATAAAAGAAGTAAATATTTGGGACTTGAGAACTGAATTCTAATTTGTAATACAAATTATCCAGTGTTGCCATAGTGTCTTATGGCCTCTTAGGTAAAGATACATCTATATGAGTTCAAAATTACATCATATTTATTCGATTCATCTCTTTTAATGGTTTCAGAGAAGTTTGTTATGTTCACTAAAGGTCAGAAAATAAAATGTGATATTGGGATCTTTTACTGCATGTTTAAGCTGACCAGAACAAGGGTACCCCTAAGGCTAACTGCTGTCTATTAAAACCACTTCTAATGCTGTATTTATAAAAATGACAGCAGAGACTTCCACTAAAGTACTACTTTCCAAATGAAGTTCAAATTGCCTGCATAAAAAAATGTTAATCTTTTTGTTTACCTAACTCACATACATGTATCTTCAGTGGCAGTTAAGTGTAAACACTATTTCCAGCTTCACACTAGGTGTGTTGTTTACAGACAGCAGGATATTTTATTATTTGGCAGACATGGGAATTTGCAAAGATCCAGTGAGAACTAAGCAGGGTGCTTAAAAATTGGTAATGCTATAAAATGTGGTATTATTGAATGGAGAGTTATATGTGATACCGAGAAACAAAATGTTGGACATAAAGAGTCATTCATGTTGCATTTAAAACTATTATTTTCTAAGACGTAAAAGCATGGCTTCTAAGTTTTATATGGAAGATAACTTTTCTAAGTGGAAGAATAGCTGTTATTTATTAAGACTCTGCCCTCAGCTAAGCCTTATGCTGACTTCAGTGCTGGTCCACTGTACAAACGAAGTCTGGTATGATTCTTGTTTTACAGATGAGGAAAGAGAGATGATTCCTTAAAGCCGTGGGGTCAATAAGATAAGGAAAGCTGACAAGGAAGTACTTCAGTTGAAAAAAAAAAAACCAGTAGGATGATCTGAGAATTTTAATATTTCGAACAAGCACTTCAACTTCAATAAATATACATGACTTTTAACTTTTTAAAAATTTTCTGAATAAGATTTTCCTACATAATTATCACTTTTCTCCAGGATGAAGTCATCTATTGTATTAACTATTATGAATGAGATAAAGTGCAATGACATAAAATCACAATATACCATTTTTTGAGAAGGTAAGTCAATGAATCTAATATGCTTTATTTTTATATTAACATAAAATGTTAAAATATTAAGTTTACACAGTTACATTATTGATAAAATACTCTATAAAACATAATAATTATTTATGTCATTGCTTATTAAAGAAATCAAACCTTTCTAAGCAATTATAAACTGTTATTCTGGACAGCTATAGACTAACCTTGAATCTATGCAATAGATTGATAATTGATAAAAAGTTTTAAACTGAGTGCTATTAAATGCTTTAAAATTTTTACTTTTTAAAGTGTTTGGAAGAATTTTAAATTGAATACTTCAAGAAAGTCAAAGAAGGATGCATTATTGGGTGGGATTATAATGAATGTAAATGGGATCTAAAGAACACTATCAAGAGATGAAAAATGTACAAGATTCTTCGCTTTCTCCTTTAATTTATCATCTGAAAAAATCAATGAAAATAAGACCCAGAATCAAAATTTGTATATGAGATGATAATAAGACATTTATAACCCTGTATCATAAATACAGAACATAGTGAACAAAAGATAAAGCTTCAGTGATATGTTAGCTATGTTTCAGCTACTCTAACAAATATTTGAAATAATGAACTTACAAAAAATAAGTGGTTTATTTTTGATTGATGTTTTAGAGGATGAGGCTCTTGATTGGGGAAGCAACAGTGTGCTGGGGTCATGCTTTCCTTTTGAGGGCACATTACAAATGAATTAACAGCTTCTACCTAGGTCCCATCTCTAGAAGTTCCATCACTTTCCAAGGCACCATCGGTCAGGGACAAAGTCTGACACATCGACCTTTGGTAGAACTTCAGATCCAAACTATAGCAAGTGTCAGGAAAGAAAGAAGAGAGAGAGATTGAGAAAGGCAGACAGAGAGAGAGCGAGAGATAAGGACTATCAAATAGATATTTATCCCTCAGGATCACAGTGAATATCAGAAATTGGGGACATCAAGTAGCTTGGTAACAACATTTGGAGGTATAAGAGTGGGGAATTCTTCCAACCTTTATGAGAAATGGGTAGACTCACAGGTTACGTGTCCTTTTCTATTTCTTGTTCATTCTTGAACCATTCCCAAGGAAAGCAGAAGGCATGTTCTTTGGATATCTTCAACTCCACAGGACATCAAACTCAATAGTCATTGCAGTGGTTTACTCAAATAAGTGTAGGATTAGGAAAGCTCAGTACAATCACTAGTGACATTTCTCAGCCCCCTTCTTTCTTTTACAGAACTGTGTTATCTAATATGGTAGTAACTAAAAAGTAGCTACAAAAAAATTCAACTGAAAGATAAATTTTAATTTTAGGGGGAAAAAAAACCCAGTTCCTCACTTTAGCTGACCACCTTCCACATGTTCAGTAGCCACACAAGGCTCGACTACTGCACCAGACTTCACAGAGAGAGGACATCTTCACCATCACCATTCTATTGGCTAGCACTAAGGAATGGAGAATTTATGTTGTAGGCACGAAAGCAAAGGTTAAATAATCCCTCTCAATAACATCTCAAGGCACCAGAAGAAGGCTTACCCAAATTCATACCAATCTTCTGAAGAAAAAGGGTTGATAGCTTTATAACTCTAGATGGCTGATCTTACATTAGTCACAAAAACCATCCAATTGGTCTGTTTGTGATTTAGTCTTGAATTCAAAATCAATGCTTCTACCATAATACATTTGTGAAAACATTCCAACATGCAAGCCAGAGACCTAACAAAATCAATATACGTATGGGGGAAAAGAGAGAAACCAAATGCACAGAAAAGAGGAACAGTTTAGACAACTGAAAATACATTAATTTCTAGAATCCATAACAAAATATTCATGTGAGAAACCATAAAAGGACACTGCTAAAATAAGTATCCAAAAGGCAATAAAAACATTGTGAGAAATTATAACTATGTAATCTTAACCACAAAGAAGCAATACATAGAAAAACTATAGAAAATATTCTCAAAATTAAAAATACAACCAAAGCTAAAAAGATGAAAGGAAACTGAAAAAGATAGGAAAATTAAGAGATTAGTTCTTTAAAAGCTCACATCTGGCTAATGGCAGTTGGAAAGGGGAAAAAAGATTCCTGAGAATATCTGCACAGAAAGTTGTACCAGAAGCTTGTAGAACACATAGAGTTTTTATTATTGTTCTCATTTTTAAGGAGCTTTTCATCCTATTCCTTTTCTCATGTATGTGATTTGCATTGGTAATAACTGAAAAAAAGATTGAGAACTCTCATTCTTGAATCTCACAAATTGAATATCCCCCTGGACAACTTTGCAAATTGTTTCAAAAGTAGGAATTTGTAAAGGGTTGAACCCAAAAGATGTGTCCTTTTTAAAGCAAAAGATGAACTGTAGGCCAAGAGAGATATGAATTCTTCTTGCTGACTCATTTGCATGAATGAAGTAAAACATTCAAAACCTCAAAAAAGATAAAAAAGCCAGCTAATGAGGCCATTTGTGCAAATTCATTAGCATGAATACTTCCAATTGGTGAGCACAAAGTGTTACAAGAAAACCTCAAGAGTAAAGAGTAACTTAGAAGATTGGAGGCTGCTCTCCCAGGCTGGAGAAGCCCCTGGGAATGACACGTAAGGGGTTTAGAAAAGCATCTAGCCTCCTCCACAAATGAAAGTCCTTTAAGAAGAACAGCTAACTCTGCACCCTTAGGAGACTGAATCAAAGCAACCACTTCACTGTTTTAAGGTTACTAAATGGTGAAAACTAATTTTAATAATGACTAGTTGTAAAATGTTCCACTGTTTTATAGACAAACGTTTATATCAGTTTTCTTGTGTACAGCACCCAAGTTACCCTGCTCTTGTCCAAGCCATGTAACTGCCTGACACTCGTGAAGTTGCTTTTGTTCCCCACCCTGAGATGACTGCTGTAGTCCCTCCTCCTGGGAGACTGAGCAGTCAGGTGGTCAGTGCTCCAGCTGACAGCACCTGTTTCCTTCAGGTCTCCCCTTGGAGCACCCACAGCAAAGTTGACAAGTCTCTCCTCAGTGATCTCTGGCCTCCTAGCACTCTATGGCCTGAGAGAACGAAGAGCTCATCTCTCGTTCCTTGCTCTACCTAAAGCCGCTAGTAGACTCTCCAGCTCCCTTAGGCAGGTGTGCAAGTACCGACGGGAAGAATAAACGAAAGGGTAAGGGCAACTCTTCTTTTTACAAGGGAGGAGAAGTAGTTCAAGACACTTAGACACAGCCTGTGATTAGGTCCAGTCAATGAAATGGGAGCAGAAGTGACTCAGCTCAGCTCTAAGCTGAGCCTGTGAGAAGCCCTTCTATCACTTGACCTAGTCGCAGTGAAGGACTTGTGTTGACCTCGTCAGATAAGCTGGAGGCAGGCCAGACTCCTGACTAAGTACACCAACGCACATCTGATATGTCACATAAATTTTCAAGAGTAGAAAATCAACTTTGACTTTGCAAGACCATCCAGAATCAATGGTGTGACTGTAGGTAAACGGAGCATAATAAAGATTATAACACCAGCGGAGGGAACAGCATTGCAAGAAGTTGTAAAGGGAGAGCAGTGGCGATGACAGTGACTGAGCAGCTGAGAGATGTGCGGAGGTGGAACCAAGACACGCACGGAAAGCGACCGGGGTTCCAGAGACTCTTGAAACTGCCAAAGTACAGGGTCCTATTCTCTCTATTTGGATTAACAGGATGCTGAAACTTTTTTATTTGATTTCTATTTCATAAATTGGGAAGAGACATGACAGCAGTGTAGGGAATTGGGTTACTTAGGAAGATGAGCTACCTTCGCTATGCTAAGAGAGTTGTCTGGTGTTAGGAAAAGAAGGGGATGTTCGGCAAAAGACAGGCAAAAATAAAAGTAGGATTTGTGTCCCAGAATCTACAGACAGGAACTACATAGAAAGAAAGAATGGCTGGTTCCCAGTGAGAAATTCAAAGAGGCGAAATGAGGTGATGCCTAAGAATCGTGACTCTGGTGATAAACTCGCGAAAGTAATTAGTAGAGGAAAGTGGAAAGAAATTAGGTTGAATCAGAACAGTGAGGAGGCGGTAAAGAAATGGGGTCACTTTATGCAGCAATTCTCTGAAGAAATATGTGAAGGAGAAGGGAGAAATGAAACGGAGACAGCCAGAGGAAAACTTCTAAAAGTTACAGATTACTTGTTTATTTAGTTGGTCTTTTGTTTAAGTGGGACTGATAACGACCTATCTGTGGTCCAAGAAGAGGGCGGAAAGGGTGACAGAAGTGACAGTTAAATGCTCATCATGACCCACAGATGACCAGTAGATAATGTTAAACAGGTGACCCAGCTGCTGTGAGCAAAATTCTTATGCAGGAGAGAAGACGAGGGTGCCCAGAGAGACTCTAACCCTTAAGAGAACTTTAAAGTTAGCATCCACACCTCTCAGTAGAAGGGATAAAATGTATAATCTTTCCAACTAAGTAGGGAAGCCACAAGATTAAGATGTGAGAATTTTAGAGTGGGGTACTGCGAGAACCGGAAACAATGACTTTCCAGGAACAATCAGGCAGTTTAGGAAGAAAGAAACACGTGGAGATCCCTGTTGAGAGTTCCAGTACAAACAGAACAAACTTGTAGTCGATTTAACACAGGTGCTGGGTGACTCTCTCTTGTAAGGCAGAACAGCAGGAACGCAGTGAAGGAAGCACGTATGACCCCTCCAGACCTGTCTCTCTGTAAAACAGAGCTACAAATAGCAACCATTCGTCCAGTAATGTGAAGATTACTTTCTTTTTCTCATTCATTCACCATTAACACCGCTAAGTCAGGTATTGTCAGAAATTGTGAGATTCTAGGTGAGGACATTGAAAGCTTCTTGCCCTGTGTCTTAGTCCATTTCCCATTGCTACAAAAATGCCTCAGGCTGGGTACGTAGAGAAAATGAGTTTATTTGTTAATAGTTTTGAGACTGGAAGTCCCAGATTGGGAAGCCTCATTGATCTGGCTTCTGGTGAGGGCGCCTTTGGCTGTATTACAACATGGCAAATACACAGCAAGAGAAATGGTCAAGGTTAGAAGAGTTCAGACACACGGACTATAAACTCACTTTATAGCGCCTTACTGTCTTGAAAAATAAGTTGAATCTACTGAAAAACACTTTTACATGTGAATTACACCACTCGGATTTTTTAAACGATGTACTAAAAACTTGAGTCTGAAACATTTCATAAAAACGCTCGTCTCTACTTAACACTATCCAATATTGGATTCATGAAATAGGAAACGATCCACGTACACAATGCACATGACAACTACGCACTGCACACTTCAAAATGAGTAGGTGGCCCTGGCCTTCTCCTTTCGTTACTCCTACTCACTGGCTTGCTTGTTCCTCCTTTGTCCCCTGGAGGCCCACCCCACAGACTCTGGCACGTGTATTCCTTCCACCTGAGCTCTGGCTGCGTTTAGCCAATGCTGCACAAATAGGACAACTGAGGCACAGAGGTGAGAGCATCTGGGTGGATCTTCTGTAGAAGCTGACACCATTTTGAGAGCAGTTGCTGCTTCTCAGAACCACAGCTCAGGTGTGGAGTTGTTCCTGTACAGCTCTAACTCTCCTGAGCTTCAGGAGAACTATCTCCTCTCTCATAATTTCAGGTCCTTGGTGGTTAACACCACCACCTCTGGATGCCTCCATAGACTGTTCCTTTGGCCCTACCTTCACTCTGAGCCCCACTCTTTTATTATTGAACATCTCTTCTAAAAACCTTTTGAGCACACTTTTTCTTATTAGTACCCTGAGGGATCCACCTAGCATACATAAAATAACACACTTTTTACTGGAAAGGAACTAGATTAACAAGTTCTAGATTCATGGATGGCTTTTAGTTGCATTTGAAATAGATGAAGAAACTAAGGCCTGGCAAAGCAAATTGGGTACAAGCCTGCAGAGCTACTAAGACGAGGGCCAGGTCTCCCGACTACTAGGACAGGCAACCCTTCTCTGCACGACAGCGACTAAGCCTTCTGTAAAATAAATTTCCCTGGCAGGCCCTTATGCCCTGCCATCAGAATGGTCCTACCATCTCTCTCCGTGGAGACAATTAGGATTCAACCTCCATGTTGAGGAAAAGAACTGTTAGCTTTCAAAAAAAAAAGATGTTAGGTAAGGGTCAAAACTAGTTTCTTCTGATCAGTTCGGCTGCAAATAGATGACTTTCTGACATCTGCTTCTTGTTTTAAAGTAGAAAGTATCTCGATCCCTCTAAGTCTCTTGCATATTCATATTAAATCATACATTATCAGGCAAAATCAAGGGATGCAGTCTTATAATTAAAAGAGTTCCACAATTCTTATATGCATATGAAGAATACATTTATATTAATAAAAATTATGTTTCTGGCCATACTTTTTTCTCAAAATTATACATAAAATTGATGACATGCACAACAGTCAGTAGCATCTCAAATGCAGACACACATATAGACATATATATATATATATATATATATATATATATATGCACAAATAAATGGGAAAAGTAAGAATCTAATATAAAACCAATCCATTGAGTCTTTAAAAAAGGAATGTAGATATTTGTAATTTAGCTGAAGAAACTTGCAGTCATGATTTCATGTCATCAACAACTATAAGTTGCATTTATTATGTTACTTAAGAGATGAGAAAATTAAGACATAGTAAGGTTAATAAAATCAACTTAAACTAGTGCAGCTAGTGGGTAAAAATAGTGCCTACGTGAATTTAGTTCTTATATAAAATTACACATTCTTTTTACTTTCCTGGTGCTCTATAATCACTACTAATTACCCACCTGACCACAAAATATAATTATTTTGCTTGGGCCAAATGATGTCCTTTGTCTGTGATATTTCTCAAATCCTACTCACCCTTTATCTTGGAAAACCTGATCTTATATTCCTTGAAGAGAGAGTGCTCATTCTTGCTCCTGGGAATTTAGATTTGGGTTTTAGAAATCATGGCATAGGGTCTGCTGGTGCTCAGATGGACATACACTATGGACATGTACGCCACAGGCTATTATTGTAGAACAGAAAAGCCAGCTACAGAGGCAGAATAAATCTAATGTTAATCTCCAAAAACAAGCACAGAGCCATCACTTAGTTCTGGGGAGGAGAATAATTGTAATTTTTTTCTGGTCTCACCTTTGTAAGAGCCAAACTTTCACTCCCACCTTTGAGTTCCATGAGATATTCCCCTTTATTCTTCCAATAAATGACCTCTTCTTTTAGTTTACAAAGGCAAGCTTCAATAGTATTATGTTGCCTATAGCTAAGTCATCATAATGAAAACATATAATTTTTCTGATAGTTATGTGCGGCTTTCAGGAATGTCACTAAGAATGTAAATTCTAACTTCGTTGACCAGCAAACTATAAACACCAAGAGAATGTTCAAAAATTTAAAATATAGAACTATAATTTAAAATGTAGATAGAGGATTTAAAGATGAGTTCAGGATTCAAATTACCAAGGTTCAGGCATATTCATTAGTTTAACAAAACAAGTTAAATTTACCTATTCTGAGTCTACTTCCTTTGCTATAGAATATGGAAATTTTGCTTGAAATAGTTGTTGTGAATGTTAAAAATATACTGGAAATATACAGAAAGAAGTTACCACAATTCCTGATCAGCAAGAACTCAAAAATATCAATTATTTTATTCATATTCTTGTTATTATTACTCGGATCAATCCCATAGCGGCTTTTCCAATCTCAAACTCTATAGATAAAGCTTTATTTCTGATCTCAGGTAGAAAGTCCAAAATCCTATCTAGAAATAGTAATGGCAAATTCACTTGTGGAACAAAAATAAGGCCCGTCCCAACCATCGGTGTTAACACTGATCATTCCTCATCTTTAAGTTTCCATTAAGCTTTATTCATTCGCATAAGAATGAGTTGAGATGGGATTTCACTGAGACAGGAGGAAAATTCTTTCTAAACATCTTGTCATTGATAAGCCAGACAACCTTGAGACATAATCAAGTACCTATATGCAAACAGTCACGCTGTCTCTCATAAATATAAATGACTATCAGCCACTTTCATAAGGAGTTACCTTGGAGTTGTTTGGACAGCTGTGCTAAATAACTTCTCTTGTTCTGCCTCATATCTGAATGCCAGTGTTTTCAGAAGAAGGCTAGAGTCCATTTTCTAGAACAGAATAAAGCCTACTGGTCCACACAGGGACTACCCACTACATCTGCTTCATTAACACACAGCTCTAGCTAACTGAGTTAAATAATTAGGGTCAGCTATAGATAGAATTACCATTAACTATTTTCAGATTTCAATCTCTGGGCCTTTCATTCCAGAATCACTAATTGAAATAAAAAGAAAAAAAAAAAGTGCTCAGAACTGTAGAGTAAATTTATGCTTCATAATCATCTATTAGCAAGCCAAATGGCTCATTTACGGAGAATGCATTGAAATCAGGTTTTGAGGTAGTAAATATTTAAATCCCAAGCACTTGAGAACAAGTTTGCAAAATAAATTCTAGACAATATTGCTTCACCGAGTTGACATGCTGTTCCACCCTCTGAGAGTTCAATCTTTTCCTGTGATGGGGAATTATGAATTATATTGAGTCTCTTATAGGACCTTAACCCAGGGTAGTAATAGTCATTGGTCAGTATAGAAATCAACATTAGCAAAGAGTAATCACCTCTGGAATTCTTTCCAAAAAGAAATTAAGCTTTGTCAGGTCATGAAACTGTTACTATATAATCTATACTGACTTGCAGACACTGCCAATGCCATGCAAAGACAGGTGAATCACACATGCAGAAGTAAACAAAGACCAGATTCAAATATAGAAGAAAAGACAGATACAATGCTATTTAAATCCTTTCTTCCACCTGTACCCAGATTTCTCTTACTATCCCAACTATCTAAGTAAAGAAATTCTCTATTTTTCTCAATGTAATCTAACTTGAGTTTCTATCATTTGTAATCAAAATGTCTTGCCTCATAAGTCAGCAAAAGAGAATCACTTTATATATTGTTTAGATTAGATTCATTTTAATGACTCTATAAATCTAAGGACGATTGATGTTACAGGTCATAGATTTTTTTCTCTCTTTTCCTATCCTCTCTCCTTTTCTTGCTCTGCACACACACACACACACACACACACACACACACCCCTCAGAAACACGGGGGGATGTATCTGTATTAGAGCCTCCTCATGGGCTTCTAAGACAATGGGTTACAACAAAGGGCAGGAGTAATGAATTTCCTTGTATTTCTGATTAAGGAATAGAGGACAATGATAATACAAACTTGATATGTAGGGTTTAAACCAGGAAGATCCTAGGGTGTGGAGCTCTTGAGAACCACCCTTAGGCTGGTTGGCACAAAGCCATTCATACCCGATGTTTTTTTCTGTGCCCAACACATTTCTATAAAGGTTAATGTTAAGTATGTCTTTAATAAAAAATGCATAAGGAAAATTGATACCTATTGGGCATCTACCAAAATTTGCATCCATCAAAACAATTCAGAGATATTATTCCACTGACTCCTGTGTAGTCACCAGTGTTAGTTATTTTGAGATTAAGAAACTAAGAAGAATGAAGGTTCTAGAATGTGTGTGTTAGTCGGCTCTTCGTTGCTGTGACAAAATACCTGAGGTAATTTGAAGGAGGAAAGATTTGGCTCATGGTTTCCGAAGTTTAGTCCACCGTTGTCCAGCTCTATTGTTGAATCAGGATATCCTGGCAGGGAACATGTGGCATACCTGCTCACCTCATGGCAGCCGGCAAGCAGAAAGAAGGAGCCAGAAAACCTGTGCTAGTTGGGTTCCTTCTTCTTTTGATTTTGTTCCATGTGGGCCACCACTTTACTAGATGGAGGTGCCCACAGTCAGGGCAGGTCTTCTCTTCCACCAGTTTTCAGTCCCACTCACCAATTGTCTTTAGAAACATCTTTACATATACACTCCGATTCTGCTTTACTAAAGTCTAGGTGTTCCTTGGTCCTATCCAATTGACAATCAAGATTAACCACCACAATCTATACAAGCAGAATTCAAGTCCATAACTTCTTCAAGTGAGACAAAAGAAGATATATATGTATACCTTTAAACCTATTAAAAATTTAAAAACTAGGCCATCTTAAGACACACTTCCCACCTAGGATTAAAAACTAAATGAACGCACACACACACACACACACACACCCCAAATCACATCATGTTGGAACCCATTCATTACTTCAGTTACCAAATCACCGAAGAGTAAATGCATTCTCATAATATTTTACTTTCAGGCATTTAAAAACAACAAGAATTTACATTAACCTTCACAGCATTTTCAAAGAGAAACCATCAACTTAGGACTTGAAAGACAACGTCTCTGGTTCTAGAGTATAAGCTTCATTTTTTTCCCTGAAGGTAGAGAAACTTCCCCCTGAT
Organism: Ctenodactylus gundi; assembly: GCA_004027205.1. Lineage (NCBI taxonomy): Eukaryota > Metazoa > Chordata > Mammalia > Rodentia > Ctenodactylidae > Ctenodactylus > Ctenodactylus gundi. The sequence goes on along the minus strand of PVKB01001440.1, from coordinate 16,557 downwards.
CATTATTCACAATGTAGCTGTGTGTATCCAGTTACTCAGTATGTCTTTAAAGTAAATCATTGCATATTTAAGGAATCACCACAGTCATATTGCAAGGTCCCAAGAGTTAAGTCTTCAACACATGAATTTGAGAGAGACCGAATTTTCTCCACAACAGTGAACCATGGAGACCTCTTGATTCTAGTTATACAGACTGGACAAAAACATGGAGAAAATGGAACAAGGTGATTCTCTTCCCCAGACAGATGTTCAATATGGCGCTATCATTTTCAATCACATTTCTTTAGACCTCAGGTACATAGCTACATTCACAGAAAGGCTGGAAAGCAGCACCCAGGGTGGACACCTCCCAGCAAAGGTCGTACAATGGGAAACACGCACGTTCGTGGTGGGCAGGGATTGTCACTGCCACAGCACTGTATTCAAATCTGTGTGTTAATTGTTGAAATACAGCACAAAGTTTCACAGCAAGAATTCGTCAAAGATGATTTTATTTCATTTAACTCTGTCTCCTATTTGAGCTTCTGATATTCTTAATCTTGTCCTAATCATTTCCTCTTCTCACTTTGTAACTTTAAAACACTATAGTTTTTCACTTGATTTAATTTTTTTCTATTGCAGTATTTCATTATTTTCATTTTCTATTCGAAAATATTTTAATGCATAGAGAGTTCAGGTGCCTCATGTATTTTTAAGGCCTCTTCTGATACCTGTTCGCTAAAAAAAAAAAAAAAAAAAAAAAAAAATAAGGGTATAGAAGCTGGGGGCAGAGTTCAGCAGTTAGAGCAGTTGCCTAGCAAGCACAAGGTCCTGGGTTTGACTCCCTGCACCACATAAGCAGGGCATGGTGGTACAAAACTGGAATCCCAGCATTTTGGGAGGCTGAGGCAGGAAGATTGCCATGAGTTGGAGCTACATAGTAGAGTGAGTTCAGGACAGCCTGGACATATAGAACATGACCCCACCTCAAAAAATGAACAAAATATAATTGCATAAAAAAGAAGGGAATATGTGTGCATGTGTACATGCATGATTCATGCATACATATACTTTTGAGCCTGTGTTGGAAAAGTGCCAAAAGAAAAAAATTTGAATAGACTTCATTATTCAGTAAAAGAGAGAAAAAGCCTAACGACCTAATCTACACATAGCTTTAGGAATCTGAACAGTTTTATTTACTTAGAACAGAAATAAACAATTTTCTGAAAGGCTAATCAGAATTAATGAAGAAAAAAATTAAGGAACAGAATTAATTCATGGAAAACAGCAAAAGAAAAATCGCAATCAGTCATCAAATCTGCTCTATTCAGATACCTTTAAATCTATTAAAAATTTAAAAACTAAGCCATCTTAAGGCACATTTCTCACCTAAGAGTAAAAACTAAACGAATAAAAGTGACAGCCGATGAAAGACAAGATAATCTAATCAAGCTCATGTCATGTGTAAAATGTGAAGAAAATAAAGGTCAACCAAGGGGATGAGAATACATATTTTAGGTGACTGGGGAGTCACGGGTGGCCACAACTCATGCTATTTCTCTGCAAAGGAATCTGGGTAATAGGACCCAGGCAAGGAATGGCTTAATTCTTGTTTACTGCTGGGAATATACAGACATCTGACTTGCTGATAGTGCTAAATTAGTTGCTTCTCCACTGATGCTAAAGAAACCCTTCAGTACCTTTCATCAAAAAATCAATTTCCTTGCAGAAGAGTTTTTGGAGGAGGCTGGGGGACCTTCTTCTATTATGCTAAATAACTAGTTATACAGCAAACCACATTTTCATTCCTACAATGACCTCTACAAAACAGGGCACATTTAGGGCTGTCAATCACAAATGGCTCTCTCCACTTAAAATCTAAGTAGTTTTACCATAAGAATTTAAAGACAATTCTGTTCTGTTTACTTCATGTAGTTTTTCATACTTAGAACGTGAGTTGTTAAAAATGCCTCTAAACAATACTGAGTAGCTCTGCGAATGGCAAACACAAGGTACAGTATGTATCACCTAGCGCACAGGACCAAATACTTTTTCTATTTGCATATTTTTGACTAATGAGAATGAAATTACCTAAACAGGTCACTTTGAAGCTGAAATTTCAATGTGTTATATCCAAAAAGTGTTCATCTTGTTGTCACTTAGCAACCTGAAGGATTCTTTACAGCAGCAAATATCCAAATTATCATTCCTTTTCCCTGACGACTTTTAAAAGGCTTCAAAATTCAGAAGGTATCACATCTTCCTCAATGATTTTTGCCACTATTGCACACCTTAAAGAATGAATTGGATTTTTTTTTTGGTCATTTTTGCAAGAGACCTAGTTTCAACTGTCTCCTTTCTGTCCTTGAAACCTGTGCCTATCATTAATAATTTCTACATTTATAAACCTTAATGTGCAAAGTAATAGAAAATTCTGGCTTCTCCAGCCACTCAGGATACCAGATTTTCATTTCTTCAGTTTCATTTGATACAACTGATAGCAAGTGGCAACTCTCCTGTTCTCAGAACAATACCGTGAACTCTTTATGCCAAACTTCTGCTGACAAGAACCCGGGGTGTGTTACAGATTCTGTATATAAAGAAGAAACCTGGGTTTAAGACAGCTAAGGTTGAATTCTAGCTGAGTTATTAAGTTGCTATGTGGCCCTGAGGCAACAACTCTCAGCCCCTCCTTAAAACAAGGTATTTGGACCAGATACTTGCTAAGGATAGCTAATGTTTCAGAGCATGCCTGTGGCCCGGTTACTTTTCAGTGCTCTACACACAGTGGTTTGCTCCATCCTCTGAACAAGCCCAGGAGAAAGATTCTTTTTAATCTTTGCCTACATGTGTAGAAATCCAAAGCATAGCAAAGTTAGGACTCTTGGCAAAGGTCCAAACATCAATGGAGCATAAAAGAGATTCAACCCAGGAGTAAATGCTTGTGCCCACTCCCCTACTGCTGCGATCCTTTCTAGCTGTGGCATGCTCTGATCTACGTCAAACACTTTCATAAACCACCTATTCCTAGTATGTATGATGGGTTTAATGAGGCAGGTGGCATCGTGGTAGGGAAGAAAACATTGGCCTTTCCTTCCTTGAAAGATTCCTTATAAGTTTTATGTACCACACCAATCCTTGAGGTCCCTTCCAATTCTACATTTGTGGATTTTAATTTGAAATTACTAAATGATATCTCTTATTGTGGATGAAAGGCTACATTTCTAGTACAAGACTTCCTTTTCTCCTACATGGTGAGTTGAGTGGTACCCTTCCTGGCCCCCCAAAAGGTATGCCCATATCTGAATACCATGAACATATAAATATACCTTATACATTTAAAAGCATCTATTAAAGTGACTGCATGGCAAAGAAACTCCACTGAGTGAAGAAAGAACCAAGAGGATGGGAAAAATAATTTACCAACTTCACCTCAGACAGGAAGCTAATAAATAGAACAGATAAGGAACTGAAGAAATATAAAACCCTCAAAGTATAAGACCCAATTAGAAATGGGCAAGTGAAATTAATAGACAGTTCTCTGACGAAGAACTTCAAAGAGTCAGTAAATGCATTAAAAATGTTCAACATCGTTAACTATTAGAGAAATGCAAGTTAAAACATGACTAACATGTCATATTTTTATGGTGGAAATAACTTCTATCAAGAACTCAGACAGCAATCGATGCTGGCAAGCTTGTGGGTGAAAAAGAATCCTTTTGTATTGCTCGTGGTACTGTGAACTAGTTTACCTACTTTGCAAATCAGAAAGGAGATTCCTCGAAAAGATGAAAATAAATATTTCATTCAATCCAGCAATACCTCTTTTGGGTATCTTTTCAAAACAGTTAAAAGCAACATGTAAGAGAGATACATGTATACTTATGTTTATAACAGCACAAGTAACAACAGGTCAATTATGAAAGATGACAAAGTATTCACCAACCGACCACTGGACACAAAAATGCGATGTTTGTACAGAGCGGAATACTACTCTTCCGTAAAATTAGATAGATTTGAGGCATCTGTAAGGCAAATGGATTCAAGTTGAGATTGTCATGCTTAGTGAAGCGAGTCAGACTCAGAAGTTTAAATGTCACAGGGTTTCTCTATTATGAGGAAAACAGCATATGGACAGTTTATAAAATAAAATGGGTGAGACATTGGGAGCTGGAGGGAGTTGGGAACGAACAAAAGGGTCAAAGATGGGGAGGGGAAGGATTGTCAAGATGTTGTAATACATATGGGCACAAAATTCTCAGTGCAATGTAACCATTGTATCTTGCATATATATTGTACATAAATTTATATGTAATATTAGACTATTTAGGTATAAATTGTCAAGTATTGGCAAGGTGGGAATCTAACAGTGAAAAGACTTCAACTGTTAGTATTATTGGTACATAAAAATAGGAAAGCAAAAATAGGGAAGAAATAACAGCCTGTGTTATCTTATTTTGGAAAAGAGTCTTTCTAATATAGTTAAGGATTTTGAAATAAAGAGATCGCCTTGGATTCTCCAAAGGGATCTGAGTGCCATCCTAAGTGTTCCAGTGAGAGGCAGAGAAAAATTCCACCCTCGGTGGTGAAGACCAAGTGAAGACAGATGCAGCTAGTGGAGTGATGCAGCTATAAACCAAGAACATCACAGATTTCAGGAGCCAGTGAAAGCCAGGAACACAGCAGGGAAGGCTTCTCTTCTGAAGCCCTCAGAAGGATGTGCCCTATTCACGTGTGACTTCAGGACTTCTACCTTCCAAAACTATGGTAGAAAAAGTGTCTGCTGTTTAGAGTCACCAAGGCGCCTGTTACATGGTGGTTTGTTAGGCCTAGGGTCCCAATATCACAGCCCATTCATAATGAATTGATAAGACCTCTATCTGAATCATCCATATTTTGCACAATAAATGAATAACAGAACATTTTAAACAATATACTCTCTCCTCAGCAATCAATACACTTTATGTTTTGTTAAGTAGAAATTGTTGAACATTGGGAAGGTAGAAAGCTAGCAAAGAACACGCTTCTACTTGAGATAAAGCAGGATAGTTGAAAACACTTCAACTGTAGGCCTTTTTCCTTGGTCTGAGGATTTCTCTGAGCGTGGGCATCCTTGGGTTCAAATGCACGCATGTGCATGTTCATTTGCACACTCCCTTCCAGGCGGTACTCAATGCCTGTGGTCTTTCCTTTCTGAATTCATGCTACAGTACAGAGCCAACCCAATACCACAGTGCATGTGTCTGATGATACTGTTTAACACTAGTAATGTTGTAAAGGAAAAACTGTTGCACTAAAAATTCCTTAAAGAAAACAGAACCTTCAGTTAGTGTGAGGATGGTGGTTACAGGTGCAAAACATACAGCAGGCTTCGTGTTTCTATCGCTGGCATAGGTAGGGACTAACGATGGAGAACACTGCTCTATATGCTAGATAGATGTTCAGGCCACAGAGGACCCAGCCACTTGATCTCTTGCCCATTGAGCTCCAAAAGAATGATAAAAATGGGGACTCACTGGTCTCTAGATGAATTATCTAAACTCATTACAGAAGACTCCTCTACTTGTCACTTTTTAAACCTTCGCCCTCTCTGTTCTCAGCATCTAATTCCCCTCTGAGTGGCTCCTGGCAGCAAGTAGACCAGGGCTAGAATTTTTCCCTTTTCTTATCAGGATGCATTATGCTAATGAAATGCCACTTTATTCTAACAAGCCAGTGATTAATTTCTATCAAAGCAGTCATTGCTCATAGCACTGGATTTCAGACTACCCGTAGGCCACAGCATTTTTCTTCTAGTCCCGAGGCTTGTCCTTTTAGCATCAGGTGACACTGAAAGGCAAACAAATTTCAGCCTACGTTGTCTAATTTGAATGTCCTGAGCCCACTTGATTCTGCCTTTCCAGTTTTGCTCAGCGTGCTCAGGCTGAGTCATTCGCCCATGGATCATGGATAGCTGTGCTATGATACTTGTTAGTACAAGCAATGTCTCGCTAAGGAGTGGGCTTCCACCAAGGATTCTGGAGAACTGCCAAGGGGCCCTCAGCTGAAACTGGAAGGCTACACATGGAAACTGGCAGGGGCGTGTTATTATCATGTGAATCCACTGTTAGTAAACTCATAAAACTATCAGTGTGCCTGTGTGTGTGTTGTGTGCTGTGTGCACATATCCCTATAAACACACAAATCTACAAATTATTTATTTTCTGAAGCAGTAAATACCTGGCACAGGTTAATCACTAAGCAGTGGGAAGCAATCACTTCCTTAAAAAAAAATACCTATCCTGCAAGAGAACAACTTTTAAAGCTGGTCTCCTTACTGCAAATACTTGGTGGCTTTCCCCTCCCCCCCAATAATTATGTATTTGCTGCCTAAGATTAATCAGAGAAGTTAATGATGCAAAAAATTACATTTATAATCCAATCTGAATACAGCTGTACTGCAAGCTAAGTTCTAAGTCGTATTAAGGTAAATGGAATTAATGGGCTGTCGCTAGCAATCTTTATATCTATCAGTAACTAATTAACATTCTTCTGTAAAGAATAGTTTGTGGTGGGGAAAAATAAAACCTACCTTAGGAGCAGCTATGGTAAGGGATAAGCAGAATCATCAAAGGCAGGCCACTGTCGTGGCTACTGGGAGGGGACGGTGCAGGGTACTCGCAAAGCAATGAGCAGAAAACTAACAACTCATCGCCTCATCACGTACCACCCCCCTCCCCGTGTGTGCGCGTGCATGCGCACACGTGCGTGCACAGTTTGTTTGTTCCACATGGCAGCAAACGATCTCAGCTAAGGATCAGCTTTCTCAAGGGAATGTGCCCTTCAACTACAAGTCAAAGGCAGAGCTTCCTGAGCTGTAAACCTGGGGCCTTCAAATTAGCAACTGAGATAAATATGAATATGACGTGTTAAGTCCTGAGACGCTCGTGCACATTGGCTGCTCTCATTCCAAACAGCTCCTTCGTTGATCACTAATTTTACGCCTGCTGTGCCTGTATTAATTTGAAGACTCTCTTCTAGTCCTTTAACACTATGACTATGTGTGTGTGTGTGTGTGTGTGTGTGTGTGTGTGTGTGTGCACACGCTATGAGAGTGTGTGGGTGTGTGTGTGTGTGTGTGTGTGCGCACATCTCTTTTCCTTGGAATTTAGTACACAAAAGAAAATATATTCTTCTTGCGGATTTTCAATTTTTGTGGCTTTATTTTGTTATTATTTCTTTAGCCAATATCATATGTTGCTTTACAACCCCACAGAAATTCAATTTGCTAATAGAGGAGAGTTTCTTTTATATAAGCCATCACGAGATTTCTACTCATTTTTATTACTCATTAATAGACACTGTAATGTCAAAAAATTATTCGTCTGCTTTTTCAGAGATAAAAGATTAATTTATTGTAAAGGAAAATATAAGAAAAAACTATCATTGGATAACACTTTAAAAAAAATAAAGTCGTGCGCAACAGCTCTCATGATGCCAATATCTCAAATTTACTTTGACCATAACAGTTACCACCTAGTTCAAAGAGATCATCTGCAAACGTTCCTGATTTGAGGCTTGCTATTGAAGGTAATGTTCCTTGAGCCTAACAAAGCAGAGAGAAGGGTAATACTTTCAGAAGTCAAGTGATGGAATAAATTAAGGCCTAAATTTTGAGCTGAGAGATCAAAGATAAAATTATAGTTTTGCAGCTTACTATGAGAGGAATCCTGAAAGCTAGATTTTCATCCACCAATAGGAGCTAATAGGACACAACCTTCCCTCATATTAAGGAGATATTAAGATGTTAAAAGCTTTGTGTATGATTACAAATAGAAAAGTGTTTGTGTACGCAAATTAATTCTCTGTGTTGAATTAGGTCTATCTATATAGCTCAAGGAGCCTTATTTTTAATTTCTCTTGGACATGATTTACTCTAAAACGAATGTTGTCATTTGTTTAATCCTCACTTTATTTGATCATGGCTATAAGGCTTCCATAGCCTAGTTCCATTATAAATAAGATTCATATGGCTAAACTAAATCACTTTTTTCTTTCAAAATGATTCATGTGGATGCTACTAGCAAAATGCAATTGTAAAGAGATATTATGATTTAAAAAGCCTGTCCTCAAATGAAAAAGAAAATGTTTACTAATATAATTTCTCCACTTGTCACTGAAACAAAGTAAGATAATACTTTTTTTGAAGAACTACTGTTTTATATAGTTAGAAGCAGTAGAGCTCATGTTTCAAAATAAGGCTCAGATTTTCATACTAAAGCCCTGTTCTTTGCTACTTGTGAGATTTTCAGCTCAGTTTCCTCACCAGCAAGACAATGAAGTGCCTTGAGCCTTAGAAAAAAGAGGCTATTCTATCCCAGAAAGAAAGTAGACCAAGCACTCGACCTAGGACTTAGACCTCAAATGTATTTAATGAATGCAAGAACCTATTATTTTATTATTGATCACAAAGGGAGATTTTATATCGCTACATCTTAGTAACAAATCTTCAGAGAAAGATAATCAGAGCATTAACAATATGGCCCTCAAATATTATTGTAATATATGTGCAACTGCATATTTCAGGACATCGGTCTTAAAATCATCTAACCCCCGTCTGTCGTGACTATCTGAGCAGGAGATTCATTTTGCAAATGTAAAGCAAGCAAATGTTGACAAAAACTCAGTGAATATATGTACGTTAATGAATCTGAAGTGAAAAGCACAGACAAGTTCAAATAATTAGGATGTACTGCGAAAAGATAGGAAGAACTTCCAGGTGACTTACAGGAGTTTGTTTTTGTTGGTTTTTTTGGAGGTGTAAGTGGACTGAACCAAACTGCTAGTGTAGACAGAGGCAGCAAAGAAAACACTAAAACGTGTTCAGTTAGACTTCTCATTCCCACTTCCCATGCAACCCATCAGCATTATTTAATTTATAGAAACCAGAGGCACTATTTTAAAAGATGGCTCTATTCATAAACATGCCCTTGATTACGGTCACAAAACGATTTTAAACAGTCTGCCCCAGGAGCCTCTCAGCTAGCCACGAACCTGTAAGTGGAGCCTAGTTTTCCTCTGCAAGGAGGAGCACAGTATTCTGTGACTGCTTTTCTAGGGAACCTGCACAATTAGCCCAATATAATATGTTGACATTAAAGGTCATAATAGTTCCTTGCAAAAAGTACAGCAGTAAAAAATAACAATGTTATTTTCAGCCAGACAAATACATAAAAAGAAAGAAAAAGACATTACCTGGACTGGAAACGACTTTGTTTTAAAATAACAGAAATCTGGAAAATAATCCCATTCTGAGAATTTATAATAATCACTGGCAAGCATCGCAGTGGTAAAAATCCAGGCAGCTGGGAAACTGCTGGCTTGCCAACTTCCCAGAGAAACCTTGAGTCACTCCTCAGAGCTCAGGGGAAAAAACCAACAAAACCTCTGCTCTTATTACCAACCTTAGAAGACCCCAACAAGAGACCATGCAGGCACAGTGCTGAACGATCCAGGAAAACCCAGGCTCAGTGGTAATCTGAGCCCCAGAAGATGGGAAAAAGAATATTTCATCTCAACAGCTGTCCTACTGCAGCTGCAGAACTGTTTTCTGCTTCTAACTAGAAGCCAAGTTTGAATCTATTAAAGCACAAAGGTAAAAATACCCTTCTCCTCAGTGACCTGTCACACCCACTTTATCTTCATTCCAAACATGAGGAATTTAAGGAAAAAATAAAAATTCCATAAAAACTGAACTTTGTCAGCATCCACACCCAGATGAATATTTTCATGTCATATATAATGTAGTAATTTCCTAATTCTTGACTACTTCTAAAATATTTTTCGACCTAGATTTAAAGATAAATAAGTTAAAGTTATTGTAATGTAATAGGATAGACCAAAATTAGATCACAACTCTTATGGAACTTAAAACGAAAAACAAAGTGAAACAGGGGGGTGGGGAGGAGGGAGGGAAGGGTGGGTAGAGGGAGGGACAAAAGGAGAGTGGGAAAGCCCTTGTCAGCTTGGCAAGATACTTAGGTGCACAAAATGCTAAACTTCATTGTAAGCCTTAAATTTTGCCCTTATACAATAAAATGGGGGGGGGGGGGGGAAGAAAGTATTTGATGGTAGACTTGAATAATCATTTATAAAGTATTAAATATTATTTAGTTTTATCTATAAGAAGGTTAAACACTTCTTAGTGATTCCCCACTCATGTAAAGGGACAGACCAAGTCTTTTCAAGGCATCTACTCTCCAAGACGCAGGCATTTTCCATGTTTTGCCCTTCCCTGACAGCCAGTGTACAACATGATCCAAGCGAGTTGCTGCTGGAAGGTCTAGAAGAGAATTCCTCATCGTGCACCAAGACTGTAAACCATGTGTGTTAAAGCTTCTATGTCTTCAGGGACAAAATCGTCAATCAAGACATTGGCTGAAAACAGTTCCCTGAAGCAAGAATGCTTAGCAATAGCTCCCCCCCCCCCCATTTTGTTGATATGTATAAGCACAAGATTTAAGGTTTACAATGAAGTTGAGCATTTTGTGCACATACACATACATATCTTGTCAAGGTGACAAGGACTTTCCCACTCACCTTTGTCCCTCCCCCTACCCATCCCTCCACACCTCCCTGCCCTACCCCCTGGTTCACTTTGTTTTTCGTTTTAAGTTTCATGAGATAGTTGTGATCTGGGTTTCTCATATATAAAGTCCAACAGCATGGAGGCTTTTGCAGGCAAATGGAAGAAACCTGAGAACATCGTGCTTAGTACAGTGAGTCAGAAGCAGAAGGTGAAGCAACAGCTTTTATTCCTTTACCGGTAGCTATGAAACACACAAATTCATTAGAGAATTTGAATAGTTCAAGAGAAGGATGCTACTTGACTCCATTGGGAGAGTCGTGACTTGGTCCCAAATTCAGTCCTCGGGAAACAACAAAATGTTAAGTGCTTATTTTTGTGCACATGGATGATCAGTTGAGTGAGACGCACGTGCGCACACACACAAAACACACACACACACACACACACACACACACACACACACACAAAAGATATTCCTCTGCTCTTCAGTACCATGGACTCTCGTTAGATGTGACTGATTAAATTAATTTAAACCAAGAATTCAGTCTCATACTTCACGAGTTTCTTAGTCACATACTCAAAGAGCCAGGGCACTGAATGGAAACAACACTTTCACCATTGCAGGTGTTTCCTCAGACGGCTGCTGAGATTGTCACGGCTACTGAGGTTATATTCCAGCTTGCTATCCTTTCAGGTTTCTGAAAGCTGCCATTTAATTTAAATCTTGCCATTGTCAAATACTTTTCACATTTTATCTACATTTAATCCTCAGAACTGCTCTCTGAGACCCCTGATGCAATTCCTATTTTACGGATGAGGAAACTAAAGTTGAGAAAGGTTAAGCAAATTGTTCAACCAGCCCTGCCTTAATCAAAGCTCTTGTTCTCATCCCCGTGTTACAAGGCTTCTGGGGCTTCTTACAGATGCTGCTCTGAGATATTTAAAAAGCACATTTACAAAACAAACACACCTAAATGTCCTTGAAGTGCCCTTTGGGAGAAAATTCAACGGTAAGGAAGAAATTACTGTGGATGAAGGAGTTGCACCTAGGAACTGTGCCCTGTACCTTAACATAATCTTCACACAAAAATCCACAAATGTAAATATAAAATACAGAGCAACTGACGATCACTGAGTTTATGTAAAAAAAAAGTCTTATTTATTACAGTGAATGAAAGTAATCTCTTGTGGCAAGAACTAGTTCTGATCTGTGACACTACCTTTATCTTTTTGTGGGATGTTCCTACCGCAGCGACCTCAGTGGCTCAGTGAAGGGTCTTACTACTTTAACGCCTCCATAATCTTGTGGCAAAATGGCTGCCCAGGCAATTCCTCTCAGAGAAGGCTCTGTGGGAGACGCCAACAGCCATGAGCTCGCCTGGAGATGTCTAAGCAAAAGAGGAGGTGCCAAGGAGACTGAAAATTCAGTCAAAATGGATGCCATTGTTCTAAAATCTAAGACAAAAAAGAAAGAAAGGATGAGAGAGAAAGACAAGCAGAGGAGTGGGTGAGAATAAACAGTGATGTACGTGGAAGTGCAGGCCAGGACGCAAGGCAGTGCGTTACAGATCGTGTCAGAGCGCTTACAAGTGCTTCTGGCAGGGCTGGGGGAGGACTTGGGTACCGAGAGTGTAGGGAGAAAAACTAAATTTTAATTAGGGATTTGCTGCCTATGATGATGAGATTGTAAGTATTTTATGGTTAAAGAACAGGACACTATAAGGAAGACTTTTTCCTTAAATTAAATAACTATAATTGTATTTTCCACTTAAGAATATTTCTTTTGATTTTAATATACATTCTTAAAATGAAATGATACTAATCGTATATGCCACACTATGCATTTGCATGTTCTTCCCTAGAACGATTAAATGCTGGTGAACTTCACTAGTTCAAAGGGTTTGTGTGTGTGTGATAAGGGGAAGTGAGAGAAAGAGGAAGAAGGAGAACGAGAAAGAGAAGAGAGGAGAGAGGAGACAGGAGGGGACAGGAGAGAAGGGGAGGGACTGGGAGGAGCGGGGAGGGCAGAGTGGGAGGGCGGGGTCAGGCCGAGAAAAAATGTGCCCTGGGTTATGTGCTCAGTCTCTGTATTCTAAATTCTCCCACATGTTCCAGTTCACACGGGGTCCTGAACTCCACAAGAACAACCTTTTAATCTGTATGTCTTTTCTTTCTTGCCATATCAGAAATATGAAAGTTTACAAGACTAAACACAGATGCTGTAAAAACAATCAGGCCTATTCCTCTGGTCAAGCGCGGGTTTTTCCACGATCATCCATTCCCACTTTGAAATACTACACAACTCCTTTGCTCTTGGAGCTTCTGTGCTGCATGCATCTGGATTACAGAGCAACAGAATAGAATTAGAAAAGAAAAATCAAAACACAATTTTTAAAAAAATAGTTACTTTAGACAAACCCAACTGTACCAGGCTGACATGGTTTTCTTAAGACAATCAAAATATGTTCAGCAGGCATAAAGGTCACCCACAAATTATCTACTCTTCTGAAGCTGAGCAAAATTCTCTACTAAATGCAGTTGTCTCAGTCACTTAGGAGGGCAGTTCTGCTGGGCACCTAAATACCTTTTAATCAAATCATGGTATTGGAAGGCTTTAATTTATATTGTAAATAAAATCTAAGCTGTAAATACATTTTCTCCGGTCAACGAGCAGAGTAACTAAAAGCTACAAAGCACTTTGTTTGCAAATAAATTAAGAATCCTTTGGTCTAATGTCAGCAAGACAAACTTGAGCAATACCTGAAAGATTTGACAACTGCCATCCACTACGTTCCCCCCCCCCCCACCTTCTGCCCTGAGGCTGTGGACAGAGGTCTGCTCCTTGACTGAGTATTGATCTTTAGAAGTCTGAAAAGCATGTAAGGCAGCTCTGCATTTAGAAACTTGAAGGTTCAGGTGAGTAAAAGGCTGCTACCAGAAGCTTTCACTACGATTCCACAGGTTTTCAGGTGGCCTTCCCTTGCCCAAGAGGATCAATTTAATCACTCAAAGGCAAGAATCTCGAGTTTTAAGCCCGTGTTATTAACTGAGGAAGACAGTGGGGCTCAGAAGAGGAAGCATTAGCTGGCAGTGGAAAAAAAAAGCAGAAGGTATCCCCAGTCTTGCACCTGCTGGCTGCATCAGCATAAGGCAAGTGTTTTAATTTTACTGTATTTAGGGGAGTCTTGAGGAGACAGAATTTGAAGCACATTATATCATTAACCTAGATAAAGGGATAAAACAGGTAAAATATTAATTTTTTTTAAAAGATATCACTTAATTTCTCTAAGTCTCAATTTAGGAAAGTGAGTTTGCCAGAGGAGGTTAAATTCCCCCACGTGATGTAATAGCTGGTTGCCAACATTAGAACCGCCTCACATCATCTCAGGACATATTCCCCAAAAGGCACATAATTCTGATTTTCATTCTGAGAAGGAGCTATGGGATCTGAATTATGGCAAGTACTACCGTGAGTCTGGCACACAAACAAAAGAAGAATAGCAGTGCTATTACCAAGGACAACAGGAATAGCTAAATTATACAGCACTTAGGTCCTGCCAGCAACCTACTAGAGTAATACGCGCATATGTTAGTTCAAATATGACCTGTAACATCTTTTACAATTCCATGATTTTATGATTCCATGAAACGTCCCAAGCAAGATTTCCTGGGAAGTATCTATTAAAGATCATGGAAAGTAAATCCCTTTTGTGGACACCACTCTGCTTTGTAATTAACAGATACTCAGTATAGTTTGGTTAACTAACATGTAAAGAAAAAAGTGAAATTTCTTTTTTTTTATTGTGGACTGTTCACAAACAAGAATGTGTGCCATTTGAAAGAGTCAGTCACTTGGCATTTCCTGGAGACTTATTAGAAATGGTTGTGTGTCAAAATCACTCGCTGAGGGCAAGAGTGCCCAAGAAAGGATGCAGTTCAACATGCAATCCCTCTGGCGTGGCATGCTCAGAACACCACGCAGACTGTGCTTCACAGCAATGCCTCACCGCACACAGCACTCCATGGAAATCTACTGGTGATTTCCACCTGGTTTTCTCCAGGCCTATTTATCTATTACTACATAAGTAAGTTGATAAATAAAACACAGAAAATAGGTTCTATATCCCACATCCCGTTGTCCACTTGAAAATGAAAGAGATAAAAACAAGGGAAACAGCCACCAGCCTAACCATGTGAACTGCTGTCAGTGACTGTAATCAGGCCCGCATTCCTGTTTGCCTTTGTGGGTCCTTCCTCCTTTCCTTTCTCCTTCCCTCGCTTCCTTCCTCATTCTTCTCCTTTTTCTTTCTTTTCTTCACAACCTTTTATTTTTCAAGAATTCTTCTGAAAAGACTACTGGCTGGCTCAAATGCAGTAAATTCCACCAAAATGTGAGGAACCTTCCCCCTCTGTGGTCTGTTCTTCCTGCTCTGCATTCAACTGGTTTCTTTGTTTACCAAAAAAGACAATTTAGCAGGGAAGACCTATTGCAAGTCCCTCCAGCTTTTCAACATCTAAGTTACACATTAAGCAGAATAATGCAAAACCAGAACATACAGTATTTTCTTACCCTTGACAGTATTTGGTGAAATTGCATTTTCACATGATTTCAACAGCCTCTGCTAAATAAGAGTGAGAAAACCCACTACAATATTCTCGGTAAGGGTGAGATTAAATATTTACTATGTTTACAGTGTTTCCTCTAGAAACAGCAATGGAAACGGGTTCCTACATACATATTTATTCTCCCAATCATCCTATAGAATAATTTTTTTTATTATTATCAAAATTGTCTGGCACAGAGGAAACTAAGATTATGAGATTTCAGATTTTTTGTCATATTATTTAACTAGCAAATGGTAGAAACAGCATTTATTGTAAAATGAGGATTACTCAAATCTGCAAATACTTCCAGACGTGAAATCGCATTTCTAAAACCCTATCACATTTTGATGTTGTTAACACACTTGTACAATACACTTGAGTTACACTTGAGACTTGCTTTATCTACATAAAAACATAGGCTAAATAAATTCATAAATATGCATGAGTGCTCTGAATATTTTGGCATGTGGCCTTTCAAAATTAGTATTTTATTGGAAACAAGTTTCTCTTCATTGCTATCGTCATCATCATTAACATTTATTGAGCACTTACCACATTTCAGTAACTGTATCAGAGGTTTTAACTCCTCTAACACACCTTATAAGATAGGGCCCTTTGATGTTTCCATTTTAAAAATAAGGTAAGAGAATTAGAAAGATGAAATAGCTGTTTACATGCACATAATTAAAAGGTGATGAAGATAAGGTAACCATCCTAATAGCCTCTCAAGTTTTAAAAACAGACACCAGATAACAAACCCTCGATTCATACATAAAGGAGTATTATTAAGGACTTGTGCACTTAGCCATTGATTCTGTCGCTATGTGAAGTCACCATGTGCGACAATGTGTCTAGGATTACAGGGGAGTGAGGTAGGTCAGAATGACCTTATATCATACTCAGGCACACGAAAACACTGAACAGGAATTTTCTGGTGACACTGTACTTTCCCAGGCTGGAATGTTTGGCAGTCCTAGCAGGTGGGTCCTCAACTACCTCTTTGCAGATGGGGTCACATAGATCCACAGTTCTTTATTCCTAAATCTACTTTATGGAAATCAATATTTCCAGATCATCACCCTAGAACCTCAGGGATTTTGATACCTTAACAGCGGCAGAACTACTATTTGCCTACATCACTCCATTCATCCTAACACCATTATAGATACATCTGGAACCAAGAAGACAAGTTTTGAAAACTACCTCCGTTTGGAGAAACAACCAACACTAATTACTACAGACAAATTTTATTCTCTTTTTGTTTGCTGCTAATAATCCTTTCCCTCTTAAACATTTTATAATAACATCTATGATAAAAAGTTTAAATTTTAAAAATTTATAACAGTAAAAGAAATATTATCTGCCTCATGCTGAAGAAATGGCATAGCGTTTAAAGTGTTTGCTTT